>JACXGJ010007868.1:0-28871 GCA_016801105.1 Esox niger
CCCTCTCCTTCTCCTCCCTCGCCCTCTCCTTCTCCTCCCTCGCCCTCTCCTTCTCCTCCCTCGCCCTCTCCTTCTCCTTCTTCCTCTCCTTCTTCCTCTCCTTCTCCTTCTTCCTCTCCTTCTCCCTCTCCCTCTCCTTCCCCCTTGCCCTCTCCTTCTCCTTCTCCCTCTCCTTCTTCCTCTCCTTCTCCCCCTCCCTCTCCTTCTCCCTCTCCCTCTCCTTCTTCCTCTCCTTCTCCCTCTCCCTCTCCTTCTCCCTCGCCCTCTCCTTCTTCCTCTCCTTCTCCCTCTCCCTCTCCTTCTCCCTCGCCCTCTCCTTCTCCCTCGCGCTCTCTGTGTCTACATTGTAGTGTATGAAAAAGAAAAAGAGAAAACAAATATTGTAGTAGGTGATGAAGTATTATTTATAGAAGGGAGCAATTATCAAACCAAAATGCATTCCTGATAGAGGCATGATTCCAGAAACATTTAGCCGAACCCTAATCGCACAGAAACAACTTACTTATCTAAAACCTAAAGTTAACCTCCACAAATACAACTTAGCTAAGCTAACCCTAACATCCTAGAAACACCTAACTAACCTAACACTAACATCCCCAAAACACCAAACTAACCTAACCCTAATATCCTAGAAACACCAAACTAACCTAACCCTAACATCCTAGAAACACCAAAAGAACCGAACACTAACGTCCCAGAAACACCTAACTAACATTACCATAACATCCTTGAAAGACCTACAGTACATACTTACACACTAACTGCCACAGAAACCCTTAGCTCATTTAAAGCTAACCCACCCATGGACACCTAGCTAAACTATATAGAATCTATCAGAAACATCTAGTCAACCCTGAAAGGGATCCTAAAGGGGAGCTTTTTCGGTTGCATATGGAAAGTTGTCTGTAACCACAAGGGGTTCACCAAAGAGTTACTGTCCTATGGGGACAGTCGAGGAACCCTTCAATGTTCGAGATTCCACCTGGTTTTCTCCAAGTGTAAGCAATGACATGCAACGCCATTCCAGATCCATGATTGAACCCTCTAACCCTGATGATCATTCCTCATATTTAATAAAGGTGGAGCAACAGATCCGTTTCAGTTCAGAGACCTTAATCTGATCAATTTGAACCCCCTTTGTAAAGTCTTACAATAGTCGCCAACCGTAAAACAGATACAACACACATCAACACAGACAATGCATCTCTCACATACACGGAAAAGTATATACACCAATTTATCCTTCTATCTATCTATCTATTTATCTATATATTTGTCTATCCAGAATCTAAATTTCTCTCTTGTTCTTGCACACACACACACACACACACACACACACACTGTCCCACACTGTCCTACGCCCCATCTCTGTTCCGTTGTCCCTCCTCAACAAACCCCAGAACTCGGTCCGCCTCAGACTTCAAAGGCAGGTGCAGTGAAACCAGTAAATTACAGGTAAGGTGTCTATTACCCTTTGAAACCAGGCACTCTGCTGATCCAGGCAAGACCCAGCCAGCCCTGGGATTAGAACAAATAAAAAGGACTGGGGAGAAGAATGAACAGACTGGAGAGGAGTGGAGGAATGGAGGACAGGAGGAGGAGAAGAGGAGGGGAGGAGGAGAAGAGGAGGAGGGGAGGAGGGTTTGCGGGCTGTGTTGACAATATGGCATCACTATAAAAGGTCCTAATGCAGCTTTAAATTACCACCTTGTCCTACACACTCACACACACGCACACACACAGTCACACACACTCACTCAGACCCACACACCCACACGTGTTCACAAACACACCCATTCACACACATGCACACACACACACACACACACACACCCTCAGACACACATTCACAAACATACCCATTCACACACATTCTCTCTCATACACACACACACACATTAATCCAAACACACATTCACACTAACACACATTCAAAAATACACACGCACTCACTCTCTCTCTCTCTCTCTCACACACACACACACACACACATATACATACACACACACACACGCACATACACACAAACACACACACACACAGTTTTGTGTGTGTTTGGTAGTGTCTGAATACCCAAAGCATGGCATATCTCATAGTTTTACAATGTTTTAACCGTGAGTTTTGTATGTATGTATGAATGCATGTCTGTGTGTGGATGTAGCTGTGTGTGTGTGGATGTAATTGTGTGTGACTTTTAACAAAAATAATATAATCTTAATATGGAAGTTCTTTAACTTCCACTGACTTCAGCTAGCCAAATGCGTAATGAAGCAGCTCGTAGTACAACGCCAGCACCGCAAAACTAGAGTTAGACCGACTACTTTGCATTACCCAAAATTATCAAATCATACGTTATCTAATTTATTATAAAAACCTGTCATCCTAATTAAATGAATTGGATTAATGATTTTCCTCTCACTTCACCCTCTCCTGGCTGACAGCTGTAGTGGAGAACCAATCCAACCACAGCTTTCAGTTACACAATACAATACACAGCCATCATTCCAAACGTGAACCCTCTTATTACTCTGTTCAGAAGTAGTGCAATAATTACGAAATATGGTGCTATATTAAAGCGATAGACAATATTACACTACAATTCACCATATTCCAAAAATCTGGTACAATACAGTTGACCACACACAATGCGCTTCATTACAAAACTCCATTACAGTACTCCAGGTTCAAGAATAATAAAATCACACCACTTTTTCAATGACTCAGGCTGACAACTCTATTCGTAAAGACAGGACTCTTATTGTAAAGACAGGACTCACATTTTAAAGACAGGACTCTCATTGTAAAGACAGGACTCAAATTGTATAGACAGGACTCTAATAGTAAAGTAATAGTAAAGGACTCTGATGGAAAAAAGGCAGTACTGTAACAGAAAAAAGACAGGACTATTACAAAAACAGACAACACTCTAAAATGAAAAGACAGGTCTCCAATAAAAAGAGACAAGTCTTAAATAGAAGATGGAGAGGTCTCTATAAAAATAGCCCTAAGAGAAAAACGCAGAGACAGGATTTATATAAAATACAGACAGTAATAGGAAACACTGAGGACAATGACAATACAGACAATAAAAATAAATCCTTTTAATTCTCACAGAAAATAAATGCCTTTATTAGAAAACAACAATAACCCTAGTATAAAACAGATAGCACACTACAGTACTAGCAAAGAAACAAGCGGGTTTATAATTGAAAACACACCAAACCCTCAAAAAGACATGACTCTAATCGAAAATTGCCAGCACCAATAAAAACAGACAGTTTCATAATTGACGCTGGAAATAGTCTGTCACTAATGAGCCATGTCTAAACATATGGTTGTCTTCTGGTGCTACAGATTCCACAGATCGCTTACCTGACCACAGCTTTATTAAATAACATCCTTAATTAATGGCAACGTGGCCTGGTGCGATGCTGCGGTCAAAGATGTGCCAGCAGGGTGTTTTACAGAGTTTCACTAACACAACAACGACTGCCTGCTGGGCTGTGTGGCACTTTCCAGCAAAACCTCTGTCAAGTTCATTAACAAGTCCCAATAGGAATTTAAGTATTTGCCTATTTGGCATTTTTTCCATATAGGTGTTAATGTGTGTCGATGGAGTAAATCATGTTTGGTTCTGGAAAGAATTGGTCAGGTTTCGTTGTGAATGTTTATAGGTAAAGAAACTGAGTGTATGTGATTATAGATTGTTTTATGTGAAACAACATTGCATATAATACTATATACTGCTGCAAGTGAAACAACAGAGTAGAAGTTACTGTAGATGGTCACAGGTTACACAAGCGAGTAGATTTCATGATAAATCAGAATATATGCTGTTGTTGACTGTAACAGGCTAATGTTTCCACTGGTCACATGCGGGGAGATGACTGTTTCTGGGGGATCAAAAGAACACCCTTTTCCATATGTCTCATTCTACATTTGGCCAGAGGCTGAAAAAAAGGACCAAATCCAATGCACTACAGCAGGAAGCGGGGCCAATTTGGGACAGCCAACATGAGTGACATGTCTGTCTGTCTGTCAGCATGTCTGCCAGTCTGTCTATTTGTCTGTTTGTCTGCCTGTCTGTCTCTCTGTCTGCCTGTCTGTCCCTGTCTGTCGGTCCGTCTCTGTTTGTCTACTTGCCTGACTGTCTGCCTGTCTGTCTGTCTATCTGTCTATCTGTCTGTCTCTGTCTGTCTGTCTCTGTTTGTCTGCCTGTCTGTCTGTCTCTCTGAGGGAAGTCATACAGTGTGGAATCCTGTGGTTCCAGAACAACATGAGGCTGAGATCAAAGAGTCCAGCGCGAAGCTCCGAGAAGGACACTGCAGCGCTGACAGACGACCCACTTCAGTGTCTTCAATCAGGTCTTCTACAGCCTAGAGTGGCGCATCACTCAAAGATGAATCACTTCAAAACAATGGAAAATGGCCCTAAAGTTCAGCCATTTCAAACAGCAGTTTGGAAACTAGAAAACAGAACAGATTTGCAGCAGCGGATTGAATCAAAGGATTCTTTTGGAATCTGTTTCCACACAAACTCCAATGTTGTGCATAGGAGCTAGACACCTTTGCTTCAGACAGTGAATCCTAATGTAATGCTAATGGGTGCCACCATCCGTCTGACCAGACACGGCTACAGGTAGAGATCAACTGTGTTTGGAGGGGGCATGGGAGGGGGGTGGTGGCGTGAAGCTGGGTGGATGGGGTAAGAGAAGAGGCTTCCTGTGACTGTTGACAGGCCATAAGAGGCACTTCAGAAGAGGCAGACAGACTTCAGGCGCAAGAAACTCTGAAACTAGGAGCTCACTGATTAATTCAGGCACAAACAGACTGACTGACAGACAGAGACACAGGCAGACAGACATACTGACAAACATAAATACATACATACATACAGACAGACTGACAGAGATAGACAGAAAGACAGACTGACAGATGGACATGCAACAGTTACACCAAACAGTTATAATAAACGTGATTGTATTGCTATCTTCTACTTTATTTTATGGATTATGTTTAAGTGTTATGAAGTCCACATACCATGCCTCCGTGTATAACATTACCCTGGTAAATTAAAAGGCTAAGTTAATCCACACTGTGTGATGTCATGTGTTTACAGTGCGTTTCCCATGGTGAATGCTATGGTAATCACATTCTGGTTTCGTAATTAGCATATACATGTATAAGTCTCTGTGGTATCCTTTGATGCAATTAGTGGTACTAGGCCGTGGCATTACACTAATCACCAGACGGCATCCTCAGCCTCATGCAGGGAGGGCTCTGGGCCTGGAGGCTTCTTTGTGGTATTTATTTAAATGTAGTATTTTAGTGTAGCACTGTTGTCTGGTGTTATAGCACAATAACAGGTAGTCAGGTGTTATACAGAAGTATTCCGTGTTTTCATGTCACCTTTTGGTATCGCCACAGCTCACTTGGAACCTCAGTGGCACAGGTACTAAAAAAAGTATCTATAACCAGGTACTATCCTAACTTTTGCCCAATGGAAAATCAGAAAAGGCAAGGCGAGTAGAGCCAAGTAGAGCTGGTACATAGCAATGGAAAAGCTCCCAAAGTAGTCGAGGCGAGATGAGCATTGAGCCGGTACAATGCAGTGGAAAAGGGCCATAAGTGTATGACAGCCCAAATCTGTTAAGTGCTGTTAAAGCCCTTAAACGGGTCAATCCAAACATCATCCAGAACATTTTCCCCATTTGTCTTGTAAAACCAATCAATAATCACTATGTTGTTTATGTTATCAAACATCAGACATTTAGGACCATGTCTCACGGTATTTTCATTCGCTAAAACACAAAAAGATAAATATCTTACTCCATGAAGCCACTCGCAAAGAATGAGATGTTCACTTCTTGGAGGCTAACCTCTAATGAATATTCCTCGAGTATCAACAGAGACATGGCTAACCCCTGCCGTAGTCTTTAAGAGCCCCGCAATGGAGCCGTTGTAGTCCCAGGCGGACGTGATAATACCGACGCCTTTAAAATATCTGTCATGTATCTGTTAACACTCTCCACCGTATTCTCCATCAAGCTGAGTTAATGTGTTTCACAGCCTGCGGCTAGCAGGTGAAGTTTCCTACGACCCTACATGCCTTTGTCAGTACCATTATATTATACGGGAAATAGTGTGCCATTCGGGCAATAGCTGCCTTGAGAAACCACAGCAGGAAGACACATCCGGATGGGTGGCTGGCAGCACAGAGGAGGGGGGTTTAATTAGTGCCTATTTCATGTGTCCTATGACTTTGGGTTCTCTGTGTGGTCTCGTGTGTTCAAGAACAGGGTGTTAAAGTTCTGGAGATGTTCGTCAAGCAGCTGCCCATCCGGATGTTTTGGAGCTGCCCCAGACTACATGTTCTGTCATTTTACAGACATTCTAACGCAGAGCCTCTTGCAGCCCCTACATGATTCATACCGGTCGCCAGTGGGAATTGAACCATCAACCTGGCATTGTACGCACCATATTCTACATGATTGCAGTAAGCTATTAGTTACATGGGATCTTGACACAGACAACAACACTGTGGTCTAATGCGTATCACATAGAGAATAGGCAAAGGCAGCATTCTATTTAGGGAATAGGGTGCTATATGCTCTGTTCCAAAGTGGTGCAGTAAATAGAGAATAGGGTGCTATTTAGGATGCAGGTACGTTGTTAATTCCTGTGCAGGTAAGGGCAGATGGCTGCCTTCCCTTTACACATCTCTTGGTGAAAGTTATTAACAACGCTCTCCTGCCCTGTCAGTCTAACCTCATCTAGCCATAATAACACCAGAACGCCACAGGGACAGGAATCACACACATCCAATGTAAACATCTCACAAGAGTTGCATCAAACCAGTCGGCTTTGCCCTGACAACAGTTACTATGTTAAACAAATTACCCCTAGAGTGCTCCAGGCATTCAGACTGACAGAAATGACAGAAACACTCTTCCCTGACTGACAGCCAAAATCCAAAATATTTCACTGTTTGTTATTTTATCAAAGATTGCAAAGAGTTTGTAAATGGCTATGAATGGCTGGGAAAGGCTTTGAATGTGTTAGAAATGGCTGTGAATGGCTATGAATGGGTTATGAATGAGTCAGGAATGGATTATGAATGGTCGTAAATGGCTACGCATGGGCTATTAATGGCTTGTCTGAGGTTTGCCTCAGACAAAAGTTCACTCTAAAGAAATTCCCTATGGATCTCGTCTTGGACCTACAGTAAACTGGAGAACATGTCAATGTGCATTATTTACTATAGAATGTTGTAGTATTCCTTTATTTTTTTACTTTTAACTTAAAGTCCTGCAGATAATTAACTACAGATTTTTTTTGTTTTCTAGTATGTTTGCTCAGTGGTAATCCCCTTGGCAAAATATTATACGTCAAGAACATTAAAGTAAATAATAAATGACATTAAAGTAAACACTAAATAACATTAAAGTAAACACTAAACAAAACAAAAGTGAATACTATGATGCGCAGTACTCTGGTACTGCTACAAAAAAGCCATGTGACCAGGGCATGTAGGTGTGTGTTGGGGTACGTGTTTCGGTGTGAGGATCAAAGTTACCCATTGGTCTGGCCATTTCTCAAGTTGTGTCTCAGGTGTCCTGAGGCCACGCCCCTCCACTCCTCTCTGGTGAGAGTTTATCGCTGTAGCGTGAAAATGGCGACGCGGATCACTGGCTGTGAATGGAGTACCTCAGCACTCTCCTCGGTCCGCGGAGCCAACCATTCTAAGTCACCCCACTATCAAAGGGGGTTACCCCCTTCTGCCCCTCAAACGCCCCCTCAAACAATCTCTTCAACCTTACTTCAAAGCCCTGTGATGGATCAGGTCAAGAGGTCAATGGAAGGCCCACTGTGGGGATAGAAGAAGGACGCTGCTAGTCAACTGTCAAATCTGTTATGACGTATTTATTTTAACAGACCTACAATGCGGTAACTCAAGTCAGAGCGCTAAAAGCTTCAACTAAAGGCTTCCTTCTGTTTATACATGCTGGTTGTATAGCTAGCATACAGAACTCATTGGTGGTAGTCAAAGTTTTTTTCAGCTTTAACAGGGACACTTGACTATGGAGAGGATCATCTGGAGAGGCTACTTCACAGCTTGGTATGGGAAGCTCCATACCCCCAAGGATATTTTTAAAACACTCCTTTTCACTATTTATTCTTGCTAAGACAGTGTTACTAATTCTACTTCACTAAACCTCCTACCTGATACAGGTGTAAATAATATAAATGCTGTATTTTATTACATTTGCACCTTTATATTCACTTACATTATTAATACTGTATCCATTGAGAAAATACTCTGTTAAGACTTAATTATATTGTTGCTAAATTGTTGTGAGGGAACCTGCAGGTGAGTATTTAGCTAACCCTAAACCCTAGACTATCAGGCTTGACATTTAATTAATGTCTTATCCTTACCTCAATAAAAAGTGGAATACTGACACATAAAATGGCCTTATTGCGGCCATTTTTATCAGTGCCTCTCTCATGGCCCCCACCCAAGGTTCCTCCAGAGGGATATACTTTTACAACCTGCAGGTATTACTTCATGCAGGTATACACTGTTATAACCTCCTGGGTTCTCTCACTTTAGACAGAGGGTTACACTGTCTATGTAGACAGTGGGTTATAGGGTTGTTATAATGATATAACCCGCTATGCTGCTGAATGTATAGTCAATATATAGTTAGAACTTGCTATGCTGCCTCCATTTTATGTTATTATAATGTTTTAACCTGCTCCCCCCATCCCTGAGAGTCATTCTATCATCCTAATAACTAATCTTGACATTCTCCAGCACCTCTTTGACCGTCTCATCTCTGTATCATCCCTGACCCCAGTAGGATGAATCCATGACTACAGGTCTTAAAGACAGAGTGGAGTCCAATGTGTGAAGCATATTTTCCACAGCAGGTTGAGACAGAGGCCAGTCCTCTCTGGGAAACAGACTGACGTCCCAGCAGGTAGAAACAGAGGAGTGGGATGCCAATAACAACCAGGACAAAAGCCAGGCTTATCGTACAGGAGAGGGGAAGCAGGGGGATCTCGGAATAATGTGGGAACGATGTGGGAACGATGTGGGAATGCTGGAATCTCCCTCAGACCACCACCAGGGTAACGCCCAGATCCATAGGATTCACTGGAAACACACACATACACAAATACAAACACACACGCATACACACACGTACGTACTCCGAAAACTTTCAAGAATGTAAAACCTTTGTCCATTAACCAGACTTTTCATTGTGATTTGAATCAGGAGTCTAAGTTAACCTACATTCTGATTCTGACTAATCTTGGGTGATGGATAACTACAGAGGGGAGTCCCTTCTGGGAAGATGATACACTGTCGCCTGGCTACTCAATCTCCTAGCCTTTTCTCATGACACTAGTTCATACACCACAAGGAGTCTGGATGCAAGTACAATTCCAAGGCAATTTCAGCTGTTGTGAAATCAATGGTATCGGATAGAGCAGTGGACCTAAGTCTCCAGTAAGTCAGAACATGCAAGGTTAAGAGCCAAATCAAATCAATTTAAAGAGACAGAATATAAGCGTTTAAGGAGGCGGAATGTGTTTGAAGATCCAGAACATATAAGGTTCAAATGCTATAACAAACATGGATAAAGAGCCAGAACATACAGTATGTCGTTAAAGCAGCATTTTGGCACTTTGTCACTGGTTTAGATTCTCTGACGGGTCAGAGGACAACTACAGTGCTATTGTGTTGTACAATAAGCCCCGTTTTGACGTAACCACGGACGTCAAGATGACGCGGGTCCCAAATTGAAGCATCAAGCGAATGACAGAAGGGAGGACAAATTGATTTTGTCGTCAGGCACGTTGGGTTGTGAGGAACCCTGCAGTGACAGTTGGCTGCTTGGTGGGATATGGTGGGCTACAGAACCCTGCTCAGACTACACAGAGGATCTCCTCCAACCCAGTTCGAATCACCTAACACACGCACACGCACACACACACACACACACACACACACACACACACACACACACACACACAGCAGGTCCGTTGTAAACAGCTATCCCACCCTAACACTAACCCTCTGATCAGAAAGACCTGAAGAGAAAAGGAAACAGAAGAGATTAGGGAGTTTAACAGTAATGCCTCATTGGATCCACTCCAGCACAGAACACAAGACCTCCGCCACTGGAGAGAGGGAGGGGAGATGGGAGGTAGAAGAGGGGACCTGGGAGGGGTGATAGAGACAAGGGGAGGGGGGAGAGGAAGACGAGAGGGAAAAGAGGAGCAAAAATGGGAGAGGGGAGATGGAAGAGGGGTCAGGGGAGGTGAGAGAGGAGGTGGCTGAAAGTGGATAGGGAAAAGGGGAAGGTGAGAGAGATATGAGACAAAAGAACTGGAGAAATAGGGGGCAGCATGAAAGAAGGAGAGAGTGGAGAGAATGACAGAGGTAGAGGGAGAGTGTGAGGACTGAGAGGAGAGACGAAAGAGATAACGAGAGGTGAAGAGAGAGGGAGAGAAAACAAAGGAGTGAGAGATAGAGGGCGAGAAACCGATGGTGAGAGAATATGAAGATAAATGTTAACACAGAAAATATTGTTTGCAGATCACCTCAGATAACTGTTTCAGTGCCAGACCACACACATGGATGAGTACACACACGCACACACACACACACACACACACACACACACACACACACATACACACCTGTGGTTGTTCCTGGGTGGGCTTGGCTCTGTGAGATCCAGCGAGGGTGTTTCCCTACGAACGCTGCTTCAGGGTACAGGTGCTGTCAGAGACGGACACCCACACCTCTTCACCATGGCAACCAGGTAGCACTGTCAATCAGCGGCATGTGACACACACAAAATATTACACTGGTGACATTCAGCTCATCATTATCATTCCTAGTCACCAGTATATATTACAACAGGCGTGTCAGAGATATTTTCCTCTGGGGAACAAATTTTGTCTGTAATGAGGTCTGGAGACACAACGCCAAAAATGTGTTATTTCTCATTGTCCAATTGTGCAAAGAACAGTCTTCTACTCATAGTTTGTAAATCCTTTGATGCCCCTGACTGTCTTTTATTTCAGTTAATTTTGTGTGCTGAACACTCAAAAAACTGTATGAATGTAGATACATATTTAATAATACCTACACGGTTTAGTGCTTTTTATCATCCATGTAAAAGTACACTGATTATAGAGGGGGAGGTTGAAGTGGAGCCTGTTATTATGATGCTTTACCTGTAGGGGGCAGTACAGACCAAGATACCAACTGCTGGGTGGTTTGAAGTCTGGATGTCTCTGAGGATAAGGTTGTTTGGTCAAGGGGGGATTGGACAACATGAGTTGTAGATGATGTCAGAAGTGACAGATTAGGAGCATTTGGCTGAGATGAGGAAGAGGGTTAGGGTTAATGTTTGAAAAAAAATCTTAAAGTCTTACAGATCTGGCAGACACATTTTGATGCCACTTCCACATTAACAAATGAACACAGTTTTTTCTTAGCATTGTCTGGATTGTCTGCATCCTAAGGTTTTTGTATAGATTGTATACATTTCTTTGCCTATATTGTGTTCATTAAGATGTCTTTTACTAGATCAGTTCTTCAAAAGAAAGTTGCCATCAAGTCAAATGCAAATATTTGTGGGAACTTTCTGTTATGGATTTTCTTTGAGAATATAATGTATTTATTTTAAAAAAAAATGTTTTGCATTGAGCACTTATTTAAGATCTAAGAGTGATTTCTGTAATGCTTGGAAGTCAGACTGTAAATTGGTTTGTAGGTGTCGCACAACAGTATCTTCAGTCTCCAGAGTCATTTACATACAACCTGAACCACAGCAGACCCATAATCAAGTCTTGGGGTACACTTTTACGTACCTCAGATCTGACACCCTCAGTCACAGAAACCTAAATTCCATCACAAAGATAGTAGTTAAAATCAGAGGCGGACATCAGAACGTGAGCCTCATGACATCAACTTGCTAATTAAAAGGGAACGATCAACTGTTTCAAAGGCCTTTAACAGGTCTATAAACAGGGAAATACAAAACATCTTATCATCCAAAATCCTGGCAATGTCATTACAACCAGTGCGGTTGCAGTTATGGTGCTGGGTTACACTATATTTTGAGAGTCACAATTCCCACCTGTAGATGTTCTCTACATACACTGAACAAAATTATAAACACAAAACTTTTGTTTTTGCCCCCATTTATCATGAGCTGAACTCAAAGATCTAAGACTTTCTCTATGTACACAAAAGGCCAATTTCTCTCAAATAATGTTCACAAATCTGTCTAAATCTGTGTAAGTGAGCACTTCTCCTTAGCTGAGATAATCCATCCACCTCACAGGTGTGGCAAATGAATATGCTGATCAGACAGCATGAGTATTGCACAGGTGTGCCTTAGGCTGGCCACAATAAAAGGCCACTAAAAAATGTGCAGTTTCACTGTATTGGGGGGGTCTGGGGGGGTCTGAAAACCAGTCATTATCTGGTGTAACCACCATTTGCCTCACGCAGTGCAACACATCTCCTTTACATAGAGTTGGTCAGGTTGTTGATTGTGGCTTATGACATGTTGGTCCCCTACTCATCAATGGCTGTGTGAAGTTGCGGGACATTGGCAGGACTTGGAACATGCTGTTGTACATGTCGATCCATCAGACTCACATTGACATCCATCAGACCCAGGTGAACATCCATCAGACTCACATTGACATCCGTCAGACCCAGGTGAACATCTATCAGACTCACGTTGACATCCGTCAGACCCAGGTGAACATCCATCAGACTCACATTGACATCCATCAGACCCAGGTGAACATCCATCAGACTCATGTTGACATCCGTCAGACCCAGCTGTACATCAATCAGACTCACATTGTTTGGATAATTTGTATTAATTAGGCCTAAAACATTCTCTTAACATATGTTGTCCTAATAAAACTATCCTGCTCTTGGGTGCCCTCCTGCCCTTCAAGTTTTAGATTAATAGTCCATTTAACCTTAATAGTCCAGTCAGTTAATTGTCCAGTTAACCTTAATAGTCCACTCAATTAATAGACTAGTTAACCTTAATAGTCCAGTCAATTAATAGTCCAGTTAACCTAATAAGTCCATTCAATTAATAGCCCAGTCAAACCTTAAAAAGGTATTTCTTGAACTCTTCAATGTAGAGATAAGAAACCAAGGTTGTTTCAAGTGTTTAGGCTACACCAACTTAAAACTATTCACTGTTTATCGGATTTTTACCTGAGTCTAACATATGTTGTAAAAAGGACATGAACAAATGTTAAAACACGGATGCATGCTTCAAATAACAGGTTCAGATTTTTTTTAATTATATTAGTTAGATTCAAATGATAGGTCACTAAGTCATCAATAAATTCTGTTGTACATAAAAGTGAACCTGGCTCTAGTTTGTCTGCCCCAGTGCACTTCCTTGTGTCTACAGCTAGCAAGGCATTAGTAACTAAACCATGTACACCACATTTTTTAAAGTGTCATTGAGATATTTTCTGATTTGAATTTAGTTGCATCTCACAAGAACCAGGCAGAAAATGTATTTCCCAAAAATTAAAGGAAGTGGGAATAAAATGCAACACTATTTGCATCCTTTTAAATGATGGCCCCAATGGATACATTGATTTGTTGTAGCAGAGAGGAAGAAGTACCATTCTTCAAGGATTTAACCGGTTTACATATAGAAGACAATGTTTTTACGTTTAACAATTTTGTTTTTACTAACCTGTGTTACACATAGATTCCTCAGATGCCAGTCCAGATCTGAAATATACTATCTTTGACTCATGCAGCATATCTGTTGTGTATAACATCTGAATGATGAACAATGAACCAGGGGTTGGATTTAATTTCTTTCCAATTTTGGTGAAGCCAACGCTCCAGGGGAGGTGGTGTGACTGAGAGGGCTTGTGGTTCTGGTACAGATAAAATATGTCCACAGTCCCTTTGCTAAATATTCTGGAGAAAAGGCTAGCGTGCTGAAATGTTCAATGTTTTTTAGATCAATACTATTGATGTAAGAAGCTACGAGATGGTATCCCTCTTGTCTTTCCTTTCTGATACATTTGAGCCAGTTGACTGAGACTGCTCTCCTCGATTAAACAGAACATCTTCACAGTTGCTCAAGCTGACTTTCCTCTGTCATTCCCCCAGATCTACCCACTGCCTTCAACACGGTGAACCCCAGATCCCTTCCGTTCTCCTCCCTCTCTAATCTGGGAGTAACTGTCTTACATAACTCTTGGATCGCTGTGAGCTCCCACCAGGTGACAGGGAGAGGATCAGTGCAATCACTACCGGTGCTCCCCAGGGCTCTGTTCCATGCCCTCAACTCATTTGTCTACACACCAGGTGACTTTTCCCTGTCACATCCTTCCATTGTCTCACCTATCGGTGCGATGTGGGTGACGCTCAACTGTTCTTCTGCTTCTCTGCCAATGACACCCAAGTAGCTGCATGCATCTCAGAATGCCTGACTGACACCTCTGTTTAGGAGGCCGTCCATTTCAACAGAGAGATATAGCCTCGACAAGACTGAGACGCTCTTCTTTCAATCGTACTGTATGTCGTAAGGATGCAGACGGACAACATGTTACTTGAGGGTTATTTTCTAACAGCAGACTTAAAGCCATTAATTCAAATTGCTTTGAAATGGAGAGACTTTAACAAAGAGATGGAGTGGTGCATTGCTTGTTGAAGATGCAACAAGTGCAGAAACATTAAATGTCAATGTACACATTAACTGAGATGTATACACATTGGACTGTCTTAGTTTTGCCACTAAATGAGAATATGCTGAACCTTAATAACATGCAAACATGTACGCTCCTGTGTCTAAAAGAGAAAGTATGATAGTGGGAACATTCTTTCATCACATTGGAAGTACAGGACTGATAAACACGATAAGGAAAAGGAATGTTAAATGTCCTCCCCTCAAACCTCCATGCTCCAACTTGCCTGAATTTATATTTCCTGTCTGTCAGAGGTCAGGATGAAACTGTTGCTTGCTGCTCCGCAACACACTTGATCCAGACACCACACGCTGTGAGAAAGGCTTGCTGTTGCTGCTTATTTTACCTGGTGAGTTGAGTTGCAATACTGAAAAAAATCTATTAAGAGAAAGTGACCTGTGACAAACCAACTCCACCTTTAACCTGCTGCCAGGTGTTTCATTATATTTATTTTTAGTACTTAAGGTTACGTGGAGAGGATTGATGTCTGCCTAGCTGTCACATTCCACTGGTGTTCCTCAGGGCCCTATTTTAGGCCCTCTGTTGTTGTCTTCACACACCAAGACACTTGGGTCTGCAAAGCCCTAGTGCTTACAGAGCAACAAACTTCAGACAATACTATAGACCTACATCTCTAACCACCTTTCTTCTGCCACTTTTAAGATGTTGGCCATGCCAAATCTATATCCAACCTGCCCAGTCTTCGACTTGTGTAACCAGATTCTAATGGTTGCTATATCTTTCCAGCACTGACTTTTGTCAGTAACTAATTAATTGTTCATACGACATAGTTTTGTGGTTGTATGAACAATTGTTGATTCACTCCGGATAAGACGCTAGTATCCTCAGAAATCCATCCCACATACAGTGGCTCTCAAAAGATACAACCCCCCGTGACCTTTGTGACATTGTATTCTGTTACAAAACGAAATCAAATGAATTCAATTAATTGGAGTATATTCCAGTTCAAAAAATAAATCTGCTAATTGTTTACAAATATAAATCAGAAATGAAATGATGCACCTGAACGAGCTGTGGTGCCACCTATTGTCCTTAGAAGTAAATAATGAGATTTTCCACCTGTGTGCAATCAAGGTGTTTCAAGGTGATTTTATGAGGTTCCACATTTGGTGAGTTCATTTCCTAATAAAAACCACATGATGAAAACAAAGGAACATTCAAAGCAAATCTGGAATAAGGTTTTTCCAAAGCACCAATCAATAGGATATAAGATAATTTCTAAAGCAATGAAAATCTGCAGTAATAGCCTTGGTGCTTCACAAATGTGTATTTCATGGGAGAGTGGGGGGAAAAAAGACACTTAAAAAAACCTCATCTACAATTTGGATGTGAGAGAAGATTCTATGGTCCGATGAGATCAAAATCGAGCTTTTTGACTTCTGCACTGAGCGCTCTGGGAATGCCTGGTCAGGGTGGAGGGATGGGTGAATGAGGAAAATGCAGAGGTCCTCAAAGCAAACCTGATCCAATGCTTACAGGAGCTCAGACTGGGGCAAAGATTCATCTTTCCACACAGACAAGACAAAGCTGTAGTGACTTCAAGTCTGTGATTGTACCAGTAGATGCCCTGACCACGATCCAATTTAGAATACATTGAAAGAGTTGATAATAGCTGTTGACCAAAGGTCCCTGCCCAACTTAAATGAGCTTGAGCAATTTTGCTTAGAAAATTGCAAAAACCGTCCAACTGTTGTTAATCAACGGGGTCAAGTTCAAATCAACACAGAAAAACCCTGTAAGTACGCAGAATAAGTTCTGTTTTCCCCAATACAAATTCAAATGCATTATCACCCCTGTGGCAAACGATGCTTGTAAGTCAGACAGTGCAAAAGGCGGATAATACATAACCCACCAAACTAACATGGAACTACAGCTGTTTCCTAACCACAGACTAAAAGTCATCATTTCAAATTGCTTGGGAATGGAGACAGACTAAAGACAGGAATAACGTTTTGTAAAGGTGACAACTGCCCCGATTAACACCTATTTCCTCTGTGCTTCATTTCTCTGATTCTTAACAATGTTTCAGAGAGAACACAAATGTCTGGGTTTAGCTGAGGCCCGGATCATCATGAACACAACCATTGACAGTAGGCTTTACACTATTTCACTTACTATTTTCAAAATCAAGAGGTATTTCTCGAAAAATATCTTAACAATATATTTCAGGCCACAATTTCTATCTGGAAAATAAATAGTAACAAGAATTCCATTATCAAAACGATCTCCATGGATACATCTTATAGGTACTAAAAAATGTTAATGTAACGTTTGCCGAAAATGTCCCTGTACGTATACACTGAGTTGTATGCAGTATTACTTTGTCAGCTTCCAAGCCCAGATTGTGCTGTCTTAGTTTTACCACTGAACAAGAAAATGTTTTGGACCAAGTAACCTTTTAAGGACCAAGTAAACATTCAGTCTACTGGTTCTAAAAGAGAAAGTTACACCTCCTGTTGTTGGAGGTACAGGAATGTTGAAGACAAGTCCTCCCTATGTCCTTCTCTGCTCCAACTTGCCTGATTTATTATTTCCTGCATGTCAGAGATCAGGATAAAACTGTTTGCTGATCTGCAACACACTTTATCCAGACACCATGGGCTGTGAGAAAGGATTGTTCGTGGCTGTTGCGTTGCTGGCGCTTGTTTTACCTGGTAAGTTGAGTTACAATATTGAAAAAAAAAAGAGATAATGTGACCTTTGTCGTACTCTTGCCTGTCACCTGCTCAAAGGTGTTTTTTATGTTTAGTTTTCAACAACAAAAAACAAAGGTAATTAACATAACTCAAATTAATTTCAATGTCATTATGTGGCCTATGTTCTGATGTTCAACATTTTCCTGATCTAGTTTAAGTAGAATACACACTGTCATGCAACAGATTCAGTGTGCGTTCAGCATGGTTTTTCTTCTCCCTGACGTCTCTCCCCAGGTGATAGCATCACTGGGGGGGATGAGGCGGTGGCCCATTCTCGTCCCTACATGGCTTCACTACAGGTTTCCAGAGATGGCAAACTGATACACGAGTGTGGGGGGTTTCTAGTTGCTGACCAGTGGGTCATGAGCGCTGCACACTGCTTTGTCTCTGGGTGAGTGTGTCTGTCTATAGGCTATCATGTCTCTAGGCAACTGGTGTTATAGTAAAATGTGCAGGCTTACTGGTTACATAGAGTATTGTGCATGCATGTACTAAGAACAACCAACCACAAAAGAGCCACTCCGGTCACATGAACATCCCTTGGAAATGTCCCTCCTCGCTCCCGATCTGCATATATTTTTCTTAGGAATCGCTATTGGTGGTGACTTGTCTGAGAGAGGGTGAGGTCACTCTTAGACAAGGTGAGGTAATTTTTTGGAGGAGCATGGTTGTTTCACGGTTATCATGTGACCGGAGTGCAATTTTAACTTACTCGTGGAACCGAAACATTACCTATTTTGAAAAATTACAAGTTGTGTCGTAACAACCCTTAATTAAGTGTTGTGCGTTCAACTTGCCAGTGACTGGGAGCTCTACCGGAACAGGTGGAGAACACTACTGTGGTGTTTTGAGCTCTGTTCATGGCAGATTTTTCGGGTGTTGTTCCCTCCCATTAATGCTTTCAGTACATGATTAATGTTTCCAATCCTCTAATGTAAAATGTAATCACTTCTGGAGTATTTTATGTGAAATTATCAAAAAGCCTGAACATTATCTGGAAGATAGGAAGTGTTTTAAAAACAGGCAATGCTTATAGAATTCTCATATATAGGCATTGCCTAAACCTATTATAACAGGCATAAAATTGGTTAATGATTATTACCACTGCATATACAGTCCTTTCTTGCAGTTGTAATGATGTATCTATTAGGAAAACTTAATAGGAGCGCTGGCATACATTTACTTGAATGCTCCATTGAAATGCTATGAATAGTTAAGTTTACCTTCAATCACAAAGTCAAGATGTGCTATAACACATTTACAAAATGCTTATAAACAACTCAAATGCCATAAAAACTCCAGAGCTCAGTTAAGTGATGACTTTTCCTTTTACAGTAAAAGGTTTCTTGACATTTAAGCTGCCATTGCATTTTATGAAGATGATCAAATGATTTTCTGTCCAAGGCATGGTTATCATCACCTTGCAGCTGATGTAACTCTTTCTGGATGTGATTGACAGGTCCGCAGGGATGAAGGTGGTCCTTGGTGCTCACTCTCTGAGCAACCCTGAAGATTCTAAACAAACGTTCAGCATCCTCCAAGTGTACAGCCACCCTGATTTCAGCATCTCTAACTATGACAACGACATTGCTTTGGTCAAGGTAAGTCAGATGTAACATATCACCCGTGTCACTGAACTCTGTCCTGTCCTTCTCCTCATCCAGAGAGATTTTCTGTCATTGTATCCCCCAGAAGGAAGACACTGTAGATCACAGTCGGGCATTTATCACCACACTCAGTGCTAGTTGAGAAATATGCAAGGGATTTTACCTGTTCTCTGGCTAAGAATGCGCTCTGTGATTGGCAGCTGGATCGGAAAGTGGTGGCCAGTGATTCTGTGAAGACCGTGAAGTTCCAGCGTGAGGGAGCAAATGATCCTGACCAGGACAAGGAAGTCAACACTGCTGGGTGGGGGTCGCTGAACAACTTGGGGTCGCGACCTGACACGCTGCAGGAACTGGTCATCACTGTGATGGACAGGGTCCGCTGCGGTCGTAGTGACTACTATGGCAGGAAGTTCACCAACAACATGCTGTGTGCTGCCAGATCTCGCGCCGACACCTGTGACGTAAGTTGACCACATCTCCCGAATCCTGTCATTTACGTACACAGGTAGTTTATAATATTTATAATTAAATAACCAGGTATGGAATGTTGAATGTAACCCTCAAAGTGTTGGAGTATGTTGATCAGTGTGTGTGTGTGTGTGTGTGTGTGTGTGTGTGTGTGTGTGTGTGTGTGTGTGTGTGTGTGTGTGTGTTGGGGGGGTCCTGTAGGGAGACTCTGGAGGTCCCCTGCTCTATAAGGATGTGGTCGTGGGGATCACCTCAAATGGAGGAAAGAAGTGTGGCTCCAGCAAGAAGCCTGGTTTATACACCATAATCTCCCACTACACCAACTGGATCGACCAGACCATGGCCCAGTAGATGCCTGCTTCCTAAGCAATATTCCCTATATAGTACACTACTTTAGACCAGAACCCATAGAAGCCTATTCCTTATATAGTACACTACTTTAGACCAGAACCCATAGAAGCCTATTCCTTATATAGTACACTACTTTAGACCAGAACCCATAGAAGCCTATTCCTCATATAGTACACTACTTTAGACCAGAACCCATAGAAGCCTATTTCTTATGTAGTACACTAATTTAGACCAGCGCTGACTAACACATTTAAACAAAACAAACTGTATAGCTGCTACTTATAAAATAACGATCACTGTAAAAGTTGCATCAATAAACTATTCACATTAATTGATTAACATAATTGTAGTTTGGCTCTGTACATTTTGGGGCTTCGTCACACCAATGAGTGTCGAGGCTTCTCACTCCATTCCAGTGACTTTGCAAGTAGGAAATAAGACAGTATGGCAACTTGTTATACTTTTCAGTCCTCAATGGTAGCACTTTTGAACACAAGTTATTTTATCATTTTGGGGTGGCTTTGTCCAATAAAATAACAGGGAGGTTTTCATAATGTGTCTTGATGTATGTTAGAAACCCTGCATCAATAGTCTATAAAACGGGACCAACTAGAAGCAACATTAGATCCAAGGTGAAGACAAAACAAGGGATTAATGAATTTGAATAGATGGTGTGTTATGAAAACAAGACACAGGATTATTTGATTTAGATAGATGGTATTTAATGAAGACAACGTGGGATTATTTGATTTGGATAGATGATATTTAATGAAGACACAACATGGGATTATTTGAAAGGGATTGATGGTTGACAGAATGGTACGCAGATTAGTTCTTATCTAAAAGGCATGTCAGGTGTGTGCTTGATTTCTTTCCAGGGATTTTTTCTTATCCACTGTGCTTCAACATCATATTACTTTCTCTTTGGGGCGTTGCGGTAACTATATAAGCCACACTTTGTTACAAATGCTGAGGTAAAAAAGGGTTTATATATATATATATATATATATATATATATATATATATATATATATTTGGTTGGTAAATATGTCAAAACTGAGTAGTCTTCATAAATCTAGTATATTCACTGTGACAGAGATATGCCACTGTTCTTCTTCAGTACTTATCTTACAATGTTGCGATCACATTGCTTCCATAAGCAGATGTTGGTACGGACATCATGCAAAGGAGCCTACACGTCATATTTCATAAGTATCTAAAGTGAGGAGGAAACCAGTTATGTAAAAAGCAGCCCTGAGATGAACTCTGGAACTGAGCTTTTGATGTGAAACAAACTGAATGGCCGTAACACTATAGATCACACTGAAAGGAAGACCCAGTGCTTGAAAAACAGCCATGGTCACTGAATTACAGAACTCTCTTGACATGCTGACTGAAGGATCGCTAATTTCCTGCTCATCTCCAGATTCTGGATCTTCCAGTAAGGATATTTGGAAAACCAGGGAATTTGTTCAAACATCCCTTTCAATCTGACAGATTAATTAAATTAATTTCTTCTTTGCATTAATTAATTATATTGAAGGAAATGTATCCATCTTCATTCTTTTCCTCAAAGCTTTTCTTCGCTTGTCTGTCTTCATCTCAGTATAATGTTAGACTGTAAACAGACAGACTGATACATACTCTGCATAACAGACAGACTGATACACACGCTATATAACAAACAGACTGATACTGTATAACTGAGAAATTGTTACTGTTTAACAGACATACTGATACTTAAAAACAGACACGTTGATAGTGCAGGCAAATGATCGACTTGAGATGTGATCCACAGCACTCCTTAATTATTAGCAATATAATTGATAATAGCTCATAGAAAATTATTAGAAATATTATTCAGAATGATTAATAAATAATTACAGACGTTTGGGCTATAGTGGGTAATAGTAACTCAAATGTAATAACATAACTGAAAGATGTAGGTTTACTACAAGTCTGCCAGCAGATTTTGAAAAAAGCAAATTCATTAATAAAAGGAGTCTGTGAACAAAAGAGTGTATGAGCTGACAGCACATTTTCCCACATTAGCAGATTTGCAAAACAATAGACTTCATGTTTTTGACTACTCATTTTTCCAGGGACAGGAAGGACACCACAGCACACACCTTAAAGATAAGATGAGTGGAATGAACACTACAATTATTTAAAAATCAACAGTTTACTTTAAAATAATTATTAGAGAACTTAGGATATTCAGGTTTGGACAGATTTCGTATAATGAAACTAACCACATTTTGTTTTATTCTTCCAGGATTGAAAGAGGGCCTCATCCATGTAAAGGCCTGCCCTTTAAGGAAATAATATAAGCTATAAAATAAATTTGATTGAGCGATTAATTGATATGTAAGTAGCATAGGTTTTGCCAGAATTTTTACACCTACATAAAACTTGCAAACCATATTCACATTTTTCTACTTGCAAATATGAAAAGAGGACATTGAAGGACATACAACTACTATAACATTCCTTAAAGAAAGTACCTGTTCTAGGTTTTGTTTCACATGCATGTTTTCCCATTTTCTAAAATAAGGTTGAATTGTCCTCGCAACATAACACAATGCTTGCTCTGATAGTGATCAGGTTCCTACAATAGGAATTTCCTGTCGAACGCAGGTCTCTGGGAATGGCTGCTTACATTGCTGTTCAGTATAACTGCATTGCAATCTAGTGGAGAGGTGTGGCAATTACAACTGCCACAGTGTGCTCATTTTCTTAGCAAGGGGATGTTTGCCACTTGCTTTTACGAGACAATGTGTACGATTTTTACTGTGCAATCAGCGTAAAAACAAGCATAAATGAGCAGTAGACATTTACAGTTAATTTTTATTTAACGTTTCAAATAATATATGAATAGAAAATTGATCAGTGACTAACATATTCATAAGTTAAACTTTTTTGCTGGTCCATCTAGATTTAGATTAGACTTTGTTGTCATTGAATAAGTACAAGAACAGTAAAATGATATGCAGTTAGCATCGAACCAGAAGTGCAAATAGAATAGTGCAAAACTGTTTGTTTGCAGTGACTTATGATCTAATTAAACTCACTTTATATATTCACTGCTCATATCTCATTATTTTATCTTATCACCATCCATCATATTTAATTGTATAAAATAGTCAAATTAATTCTATAGCATAAGGATGTTAATTGTAATTTCTGATGTGTGTTTTCACCCACCCTGGATAGATGTCTTAGGATAGCATGTATATGTGTACCAAATCTGGTCCTTCTATCATAGAAATGCGCAGTCATTTCACCTGCACACTTGACTATAAGAGGCTAAGGGATGTTACAACCCATTATGAAGAGCTTGAATACAGCGGTTTGCTATGGAATATAGGCTATTTTTTTATGACATGTCCAAAGGCATAGACATATCAACATAAAAACATTTGTGGAACGTAAAGTAGTTAATTAAAAATGAAATTAACCACACCCCTCGTGGAACGGTTGTGTGTGTGTGTGTGTGTGTGTGTGTGTGTCTGTGTGTATCTAAAAACGTTAGAATATCGTGAAATAGTGAAGATTTTTCTGTAATTCAAATCACACCTGCAAAGGTTTCCTGATTATGTTAATTTATGCACTCAAAACTTGGTCGGGGCACCATTTGCATCATACTGCATCAATGTGACATGGCATGGAGGCAATCAGCTTGTGGCACTGCTGAGGTGTTATAGAAGCCCAGGTTGCTTTGATAGTTGCCTTCAGCTTGTCTGCGTTGTTTGGTCTGGTGTATCTCATTTTCCTATTGACAGTACCCCATAGATTCTCTATGAGGAGAAAGAGTGAAGAGGCACAGAATCTAAGTTACTTGAAGTCCAGTGTGAAGTTTCCACAGTCAGTGATTATTTTGGGTGCTGTCATCTGCTGGTGTTTGTCCACTGTGTTTTATCAAGTCCAGAGTCAAGTTCAGGTCAGGCCTGTTATCTGGCCAATCAAGCACAATAATACCATGGGAATCAAACCAGTTACCAGTTGTTTTGGCACTGTGGGCTGGTGCCAAGTCCTAATAGGAAATAAAATCTTCATGAAGATTGTCAGCAGATAAAAGCATTAAGTGCTCTAAAATTTCCTGGTAGACGGCAGCATTGACTCTGGACTTGATAAAACACAGTGGACAAACACCAGCAGATGACAGCACCCAAAATAATCACTGATTGTGGAAACTTCACACTGGACTTCAAGTAACTTAGATTATGTGCCTCTTCACTCTTTCTCCTGACTCTGGGACCTTGAAATCCAAATATGTAAAATGTGCTTTCATTTGAAGACAGTTCTTTATCTCCTTTGCCCAGCTAAGACACTTTTGACTGTGTCTCTGGTTCAGGAGTGGATTGACACTCGGAATGTGACACTTGTATCTTGATGCACTGACTCCAGCCTCTGTCCACTCTTTATGAAGTTCCCTCAAGTTCTTTAATTAACTTTGCTTGAAAATCATCTCAAGGCTATGGTCATCCCTGTTGCTTGTGTATCTTTTCCTAGCAGACTTTTCCCTTCCAGTCATCTTTCCATGAATATACAGCATGCTGCACACAGCCAGACCTTTCAGCAATTACCTTCTGAGGTTTACCATCCCATGGAGTTTGTCAGTGAGTGTCTTCTGGACAACTAATATATGAAGGTTTCACTCTTTGCTTTGAATAACCTTTCCATATGACATTTTTTTTAAATCCACCTGTATATCTATATAAATGGATGTGGTGCATAGCTGCTCAAAATATAATTAGAAGGTTTTAAGCAATCACGCACGAGGGGTCTATCCGCCATACAACACTCAAAGACGTTTCTCATGTACCACGTATCGATTAGCGTTACCTGGACACAGCCTTAGCCATGATATAATGGATATATGTATATAGAGGTATACTAATATCCCACGGCAACCCACGGTATCTTTTAATTCTACAAAAAAAGAAAAGTATTTTAATACGGACTAATTTGAAGTACTACATTTTGTACGACTTGCATTTAAAAATGTAAAGGATTATCTAGCTTACATAATCACTGCAACGATTTTTAACCTTTTTTTCAATTAACGTTTTTCAGTCGGTTGCAAGATCCAACATCGGGCTCATCCCATGTTTCTGGACACATTACCGATGGGGGATGCCAAAATATAGGTTCCTTATTTTTCCGTAACAAAACTGAACATATTCAAAAGAAAAACTATGTTTAAGATATTTGATAGTTGTGTATAATTCAAAACATAACTAATGAAAGTGTATGTGACTGTTATGTCTAAATATGTGTGAGCCATTCCCCTGAAAGTATAATGGTTCATGCGGTTGCTATGCTTTCTTGAGTAGTTTTCTCGAGCTCGAATCAACTCAAACGAAAAAAAATCATGGGACGGATGCTCGCGCCTTGAAAAATATCCAAATATCGGTGGATTCCAAAACGTTATTTTCAATACGTCACATTAACGGTTGTTAAAATGTCTGGAATACGGAGGGTGAACGGACAATTCCAGTGTATGAGTCCAGCTGTCTGGTAATATTGTTTTATGATGAATATTTTGTTTACTGAAACAGGATGCTATAAAGCTGCTGTAGCTTGTTTATAACGTTTCTGTAGCCAGCTACCAGTATATTGAGCCTCAGATGTGTTGCTTTTTTCACGCTCCAGGACGGATACTGAGCGTAACAAGCTAACGTTGACTAGTTAGCTAGCTAGCTAGCTAGGTACAGTAAGCGTTACTCGTACAACGCAGCTAGGTTATTTAGCTGGCTTTATTTTTGGATAAGCATACAGCAGTTACAGTAATTTTAGCTAGTAACAACATACAGAACGTCAACTGCCTGAATTTCATCAAACTTCTACTTTGGACTGTCTGCATTTTTATTCACGTGTTATTAATGCAGTATTCTCAACTGCTATCAAACATAACGTCGTTAGTGATATGATTGTTTTATTGTATTTTGACTAACTGGCATCAATGGCACCACCATCTTGTCATATCGTGTGTCTAATTCAGCTGCTCACGTCTGCGCCATATCCAGTCTCTGCTGTGGAATGGGGAGTCTAGACCCGATGCTATCCTTTGCTCTCTGGGTTAGTTAAGCACGTACATACTACTGTAGTTAACATTTAAACTCTGGGGAAAAGGGATTTATTTTCTATTTGATAGCGTACAAACAATATTCGTTTTGTTTGAACTGTTTTAAAAATTCCTCCTTGTTTTATATAGATGTTTGTGATATTTATATAGTTTTCCCCTCTCCTTTATATGATTTGCTCATGATTGTACTATATGCGATTCTTTGTATTTTAGGGATTGACAGCAGGTATAATGAGGGCTGCAGTGAGCTGGCCAACTACCTGTTCTATGGACTGTACAGGAAGAACCAGCTGAACCTGGAACACATTCTAGATGATTTCCCAGAGGAGGTGCTGGATGGTGAGTAGTAGGGGTTTGGGTTGGGTCAAGGTTGGGTATTATCCACTTTTTGATATTGTCATCCCAGTTATCTCCCTTGCTGGAAATGAGGTATTACCAGCATTAAACATATAACAATCCTAAATAATAATCTTGTAACCCTTTTACTAGTGTTAAAATATGTGTATGTGCTAGCACATTGTTAGTAATGCTAACAAATTGCAGGCAACCTTACACATAGGCGAATGTTTTGCTGCATTCCTTGAATTTAACTGTATCAACATTAGGTTTGACAAAATACAACCAAACATTAGACCGACTTGACATAATGGCTGCTAACATAAACCTCAACCTAGTTAAACAGGTCAAGACTATACAGGCTAGTATAGATACAGTAGTTGGTAAATAACAGGACTAGACTGTCCGAGATACTATAGATAATTGGTGAATAACAGGACTAGTCTAATTGGGGAACTATAGACAGTTGGTAAATAACAGGCCTAGCCTTGTCTGGGTTCTATAGACAGTTGGTAAATAACAGGACTAGACAAGTCGGGGTACTATAGACAGTTGGTAAATAACAGGACTATAGTCCTGTTTTATCTTGTTCTGAGTATTTTATTTTGGCTCCTCAGCACTGACATCCCTTCTCTTCATCTCCAGATGTGATTTTGCTGATCAAGGCGGAGAGTGTCCATCTGTACTGTAACCCAGTCAACTACAGATACCTGCTGCCCTACATTGCCCAGTGGAGGAATCTGACCATCCACTGTCTGACCCAAACCGAGGTTCTCTCACTACAGTAATTACATCCGCTGTCTGACCTGAACAGAGGTTATCTCACTACAGTAATCACATCCACTTTTTCGACCCAAACCAAGGTCATATCACTACTGATTGATTGATGAAATCAAATGAATGTGAGCATAAAGCGCTGTTGGGCTTTCTTGCTAGCACTGACTTGTGGCATAACAAGAGATCTCTGGCTTTCGTTAAACCTCATTAAATATGATAAAAGGTGTTGTAAGCTATAATCTGTTATTGAAATGCTCGAATGGATGCAATAATGTTATTGATTGTTTACATGAGCAAACATCAGAAATTCTCGACAAATAAGAATATAATTTTCCCTCCCTAATGCTCTGCTTTGTGTGAAGGTTTTTCCAGCCTCTTATGTGCTTGTTAGTACTAGCCATGGGAAAAGGATGTTTTTGCAGACCATCAAATGTAGCCAGCATATCTCTAGTCATTTGTTTGCTATGTTCGCTAATAAAGGTTTCCTTTTGCAAGTCCCTTTCCCTCAAATACGGTAAACCAAATGTTTATGTACAAAGAGCATTCCTTTTTCACATGTAGTCTTCAGTGGTTTCAATGATTCACTTGTCAGCTTGCAGAGATTTACTTCCCTTCATCCTCCCCATCACCTCCTAACCTTTATCCTCCTTTTTCTGCCCCGTTCTGTCGCCCTCCTCCCTGACTACACAGTATGAAGATGAGGAGGCAGCAGAGGAGTTTAAGATCTCCAGCTTTGTGAACATGGTTCAGGACTGCAGCAGTATCGGAGTTCCTTACAACTCCCAGGGTAAGACGACACAGCACTGGGTCCTAGTTTCACAGAGACTTGTATTTCGACCTGCTCTACTAACCATTCCACATCAACAGCGCCCTATCATCATGTACTTCAAACGGTTTCCTATCGCAGCTCATTACGTAAACCTCTCATGTCTTTTTTGTGTTATTGTGTAATTACAAGTAATTCAACCATGATTTGAAGTGGAAACTATGTTGTTTCAGGACACATCCAGAAGTTCGACATGTTTATGATGGAGAAGTGGCCCATAATTCAGGCCTTCGCTCTGGACGGCATTGGTAGAGGATGCTTCTTCACTATGAAATACAAGGTGGTTTACATTTCTGTGTTAATTCTAGAGCTATACATGTTCGGGAGGGGGTGTTATTTGAGCGTATTGAGTGTGTATAATGTTTGTTATAATCAAGAGAGACACAGAGTGAACACAGTGTCAATGTTCAGGGTCCTGGAGAGCATTTATTAACCAATAGTACTAGAAGAGAAATGTAACAGTATGTGAACATGAGGTTTAAACATGTGGGGCAGGCTGCTGTGTCTTCTCACATGTTTTTGCACTGTTTCCCAAAGCTGATCTCTTGGGCCCTTGTATCCTCCTGTTAAGAGGCCTGTGTTGAGGGCCGGTGTGCAGCCTTGTCAAGGGGTGGCACTCGAGCAGCGTTCAAGGGTAGCAGCTGGGCTGTGAGGGACACATTTTGTAGGCCGGGCCAAGTGGTTCTCTCCTGGGTATACAAGAGAGGATGCATTGATACAAGAGAGGACGTGTACACACCACATTGTATAATAATGTGTTGTGTTAATTGTAATGTGTATAATAATGTACTGTGTGTTCCAGCTTATGGACATCAGTGAACAGCTGTGGCAGATATACACCAGACTGGACCCCGTCTCCCTGGACACCCTCCTCACTGAGGTAATTCAATATTGTATCTGCCTGGACACCCTCCTCACTGAGGTAAT
>JACXGJ010007869.1:7910-29006 GCA_016801105.1 Esox niger
TCTTACTACTGAATAGTCCTATACATCCCTCCTGAAGTGATTCTTACTACTGAATAGTCGCATACATCCCTCCTGAAGTGATTCTTACTACTGAATAGTCCTATACATCCCTCCTGAAGTGATTCTTACTACTGAATAGTCCCATACATCCCTCCTGAAGTGATTCTTACTACTGAATAGTCCTATTCATCCCTCCTGAAGTGATTCTTACTACTGAATAGTCCTATACATCCCTCCTGAAGTGATTCTTACTACTGAATAGTCCTATACATCCCTCCTGAAGTGATTCTTACTACTGAATAGTCCTATACATCCCTCCTGAAGTGATTCTTACTACTGAATAGTCCCACTGATCACTCCTGTGGTGGTGATTATTACTACTGAATAGTCCCACTGATCACTCCTGTGGTGGTGATTATTACTACTGTGTGTGTGAGGGAGAGACTATACCGAAGATGCCAGGGTCGGACCAGGGATGATGGAGGTGATCTGGTGGCCATTCATCCTAATAACCTTGAGGTTGCCGTGGTCTCCTTGGTAACAGCTTTGTGGGTAGGGCTGGAGACAGTGATGACATCATGGGGAATATAATATTCAGTTATTTAAAATGAAGGCAGTTCATTTAGAAAGACAACAGAACATCATCCTCAATATACAAAATGAAGTATACAGGACAATAAAACTTAAAACAAAGAAGATTTTTTTATTTACATTGAAGACATTTCCTAAATTGACTGACATGAACACAAAATGTACCCTAACCCCGCTAATACAATATAGATATAAACGGACCCTAAACCTACTAACAAATTGTTAATGCTGTTGTTTTCATTGTTGAACCTCACCTGGCTATAGCTGCAGATTAAGGCTTCCTCTGACCCAAAAACGCCATTACTGAGGGGTGAGGGCATACAGGAAGGAAACGTCTAGAAGAACAGTGAAAGTCACAGCACAAAACACCCAAAGTTAAACACGCTGCTGATTTTCACACAAAGCACGAGGTGACCTTTCCTGCCCTCAGCCTGACCCCACGGTTCTGATGCAGGAGAATATTCACATCGCAATGGTTTCAAAGCCAAGAGTGGTCATTGGTCATTCCATTACCGGGATGCTGGGACTCGGCAATTAAATGTCTGCACAGGGACCATGGAATCCCTCAGTGCCATGTAACACACATGTAACACACATGTAACACACCTAAAATAAGGGCCTCAAACCGGAGGCTGCCAGACACCCAAATTGCCACAAGGAATCGCTAGAGCACAAGAACACAACTATGTGATAACTGAACTGAGTTCTTGTTGTTCAAGTCTTGCTTTCGAGAAAAGGGACCATTAGAGAGCTCACCTGATGAATTTGTTCTGTCCCCTCTTGGTCATTGTCCCCCTCCTGTAGTTCCATCCACACCCCTCCGTCCTCACCCTCTTCCTCCTCTAGGTGCTGGGGGTTACTAAAGTACGGTGGTCCCTCATCTTCTTCAGTGTCATCCGTCACTGGAGTATCACTTAAGGGAACATTGTTCCGTTGGTTCCGTTTAGGGGTCCGACCTCTGCCCTTTCCTCGACTCCTTCCTCTTCTCCTACTGCGCTCACTTCCTGATTTTAGAGAATGCCACTGTGATCGCTTCTTTCCCAAAATGAAATATTCTGATGCATGTCTGGGCACAGTTCCTGATGAAACCGAAACGCCTGGTCCAAGCGGAATACCTGCTGGACCAACTGGACCACTTCCCGGGAGACCACCCAGTACAATTTCTGGTATGTCACCTGATCCATTAGTAACCCTTCCTGGTCCTGGACCAATTACAACCCTCTGGCCATATTGTTCATCTTTCCGTTTTTTGTACAGGATGGTTCTCAGGTCCTTTTTGGTTGGCTGGAGAGAGAAGGGGATTAATGACCAATCCCTTGCCTGGTTTATGACATGAACACGCCTACATTGACACAAGAAAATAACTATAGAATGAGATGTTTTCAAATGAGACATCCAAGCACTGTGTAACCACCATGTTAAGACAGCGACGGTATTTGCACTTCTGTTTCTTCCGGTTGAGACCTCCGTTCCGGGGCTTGTCCATGCAGAAGATGCATCGGTTACAATCGCTACGCTGGCATGGAGCGCACATCCCACAGCCCTGAGAACGCTTCAGTTTACCCTGGAAGAGAAGGAACAATGTGTTATTTGACCTTAATCTTACCAGGCTAGTCAAAGACACGGAGAGACGAGGAAAGAAACAATTCAGATGTTGGGAATGTTTCCAGTCCTTTAATGCAGACAAACATCCACCATGCGCATGGCATTGCTGTAGATGGGAGCTCTGAGAAACAGGGCTTATCAGGTCAGTGTGGTCACCCGGCATTGTGTTACTCATAGGACTATACTCATAACACATTCAGAAATACCAAAAGTAAAAAACAATATATCTATATGTTGACCTCCTACTTCTTGATCTGTGATTTTTAAGCTAGCATAGCTAAATTGCTACAGTTGGCAAAACAAGACAGCTTGACTGCAAAGCCCCATTCATGCATGTGTCGTTAATTAGCAGTGTACCGTTTCCAAACGTTTACTTGACCATTAACTATTAGAGCTGGCTAAGCTTTTTGAAAGCACAGCAATCAATGTTTAATATAAAATACCATTGTAACGTGGGTTGTTCTGGTGCATGGACAACTCAGCGCACATTGAGAGGCACAGGGGCGCGTTCCGTCTTAGCATCAAGCTAAGTAATCGCTAACATCGATTGGCTTGCTAACAGCATGCATTTTTATGCTGTTTGGTGTTAAAAATAAACTTCACTGGCTATGAAAGAATGCGAAACATTGAATTTTGCTCTTAGTAATTCTGAAATGTGTTAACCTGTGTGGAACAAAATTAGCCAGACATGCGTAATCTATGTGAACCTTTGCATCAATCTCTGGCTTACCGTTTTATATGGGATATTGGCCACCTCAGTCCCCTCATCGGTTTCACTGCCATCGCTGTGGCTACAGACCTGCAGGGTGACATCAGGAAGATCAGATCAGGAAGATCAGATCAGGGAGATCACGTCAGGGAGATCACGTCAGTCGGGTCACGTCAGTCGGGTCACGTCAGTCGGGTGACGGCCCCGGTCAAACACCGGTCAGTCGGGTCACAGCCCAACTGGATGTTGTATATGGGCATTATTGATCATTTGACTGTCATGACTGGCAAGTGGTTCTGTTAACATGGTGCACAAATTGGCACAAACATGATAGTACACACATTTTGGGGACCCTTGTTGGTAGCCCCACTTATAACTAGTGCCCCAAAAAAATAATCACAGACTACTTTAAATGTGACTGTGTGGAACCGAAAAGAGGTGCCAAGTCATTCTATTGGGTCCATTGCATTTCACTGTTGATGGGTCAGGGCATAGAGCGTCAGGGCAAAGAGCGTCAGGGCATAGAGCGTCAGGGCATAAGGGCATAGAGCGTCGGGGCATAGTGCGTCGGGGCATAGTGCGTCGGGGCATAAGGGCGTCGGGGCATAAGGGCGTCGGGGCATAAGGGCGTCGGGCATAAGGGCGTCGGGGCATAGAGCGTCAGGGCATAGAGCGTCAGGGCATAAGGGCATAGAGCGTCGGGGCATAGAGCATCGGGGCATATAGCGTCGGGGCATAGCGCGTCAGGGCATAAGGGCGTCAGGGCATAAGGGCGTCAGGGCATAAGGGCGTCAGGGCATGGAGGGTCAGGGCATGGAGGGTCAGGGCATCGAGGGTCAGGGCATGGAGGGTCAGGGCAAAAACTACACCATTCATTAATACCACAAGGGATTTTATATTCACTTCAAATGAGATCTTTCTTTCGCATAGGCTTAACATGACTAAGAGATTTGCTCTTAACTTCAGTGTTATATCCGAAGCTAATCTAAAATTAGCATTGGTAAGAAATAAAAGGTGCAATCATGCGAAGAGACGCAAGTCCGGTTTAGCTCCCAGGTTGTATCATTATTATGACTAATACTATAACACCCAATATCAATGACAAATTGCTATGCAGTGGGTAAAGCTATCCACTACATGCTGAAGACTGTCTGCATCTTACCAGGCCCATTAGAAAGAGCTTTTCTGAGGCCAATGCAACTTGGTGTTGAATAAAACTTACAATTTTATTTGGTCTCCACTCTGCCTCGTCATCCTTTTCTTTCAGACGTATCTTCTGGAGAAAATGAAAACAGAAAGCGAGGATTTTGGTTTGTACGATTTCAGTGGTTATATTCTCTTTATGCTGTTTTGTTATTGCTTTCTTATTGATGGATTGGCTATTACATCACTATCAAGAAAAGTCAACTGATACTAACAAATGAATATTAACCTTTTTTTGTTGCTTTAAATCTTCCTTCACTTCCTCCTTCTCTTTCACCTTGAAAATTTAAAAATTGAAAATGTACACATTAAACCTAACTGCCTTGAGAACATAAGGATTACAAATCAACAGCAATCAATACCTGTTGAGGAGTTCTTGTTCTCCGCACTGGTTTCTCTTCTCTTTCTTCTTCTTCTTCCTTCACCTCCTCTTCTTCTTCCTCCTCATCCACCTCCTCCTCACCCTCCTCGTCCAATTCCTCTTCTTCCACCTCTTCATCTGGAATTACTTCTCTCTGTTCTTTGTCTTCTTCATCCAGATCTTTCACTGTTGCTTTCATCTTGACTTTTCTCTATGGTGACAACAGAACAATCCAATGTCTACAGCAACTAAAGCTTATCTACACATTATATATTACATACGTTTAGCATTTTAGGCATTTAGCAGACACTCTCTTCCAGAGCAACTCAGAGCAGCGCTAAGTGACCTGCATCAGGGCACAGCGACATATTTTTCACCTTGGCCACTCTGGAATTTGAACCAGCATACGTTAGGTTACTGACCAAACGCTCCGACCATATCAACTTGTATAGCTTACTTAAACATCAGCCACGGGTCACTTATGTTCACTGGACTTTTGCTAGGTGAGTTGTAGCGTACTCATTTAGAAGTAATACATAGAGCTCTTCAGTCCAAAACATCCTAGAGGCTCAAGTATGGCTGAATCCCAGTCAATTCAATTTCAATTCCGGTTGGACATTTTCCTTCTCAAAAAGCATTGATGAGAATTGACATGGATTTCCTCGGGCAATGATACTCACCGATATACTGGCTCTCCTTGCGATCTTTGTCCAATCTCTGTCAAGCCTCTTACACTTTTTCTAAAATGCCCCGCCGAAACACACACACACACACACACACACACACACACACACAAACACACAGTGTTTTATCAAAAAACCCATGTCAGGAGGATGATGAAAAATAAATGTAAACAAATAAAAACATGCCAATTCTATTACAGTCCTCATGAATGTGCAAAATCCCCTATTCTAGATAATGTGCTTTTCTTCCTGCCAGATTCAATTAGTCCTAGTGAAAATGATCCAGACGTCCAGGGAATCGGTGCCATTTAAATTCAGAATAGTAAAACACAGAAACTCAAACCCATTTAGGAGAAGTCAAGCTATAAAGCTTACAGTGTCCTTTTAGAAAGCACATTACTCAATAAAGTCCACCTTACTGTAAAAGAAAATACCTTAATGTACAGGGGAGTGGTGCTATAAAGCATTTCAGAATGTAATGTGAAGACATGCTATATTAATAGTATTTTAATGTACAGGGGAGTGGTGCTATAAAGCATTTCAGAATGTAATGTGAAGACATGCTATATTAATAGTATCTTAAATGTACAGTGGAGTGGCGCTATAAAGCATTTCAGAATGTAATGTGAAGACATATTATATTAATAGTATCTTCTTGTAAAGTGGAATTGTGCAGTAAGGCGTATCATAATGTAAAGTCATGCTATATAAATGATATCTTACTGTAGAATAATGCCATAACTCATACCTTGTCCTGCGTTGAAGTTCTGCTGACGTTGTCAACTCCCACGTCTTTGACCTCTTCCAGTTGTTTTCCCCCTAAAACCCATTTGTCATCTCCCACCTCAAGACAGACAGACCAGCACAAACATCACTCAACAGCCTGCTGTGCTGGGGGCTCAAATGGCATCCTATGTCCCATTAACAATACTGCAGACTAGGGCCCATGGGTTAGTGCACTACAAAGACAACAGGGGACATTTGACACAAATTAGGGCTGTAAATGTCTGTACATTTTCTGCACATATACTTTCTGGAATGCTTCAGGTATCAGGAAATAAAAAGTAGGAAATGATTTATTTAGCAGGGATTCACTGAGAGCCAGGGAAGCTGCTAAATGTTTCATCCCTAATCATCAAAACAAGAATTTGAATAGTTTAGGCCTAAGAGCCTACATACATTTTAATGTAGAAACCTTGTTTGTAACGATTAAGAGGTTAGTAGTAAAGTTTGCGAAAAAAACATGGAAGTTACTGTGCAAAGCTTTAACCCATGCATTGGATTAATCCGCAATTATATCCTAAGGTTAAGCCAAGACGATGACCCCAGATCCAGGCTAGAACACAGGCGGTGAGAGAAAACAAGTAAGTAGGAAACAGAAATGTTAGGCTACGTTTTGTATGAACCAATAATTGTGTAAAAACGGTCCAAAGTCTGTGCTGCCCAGACCTTACAATCAACACCTAACAACACTGACATATCAAAGACATTCAGTAGGTCTTCAGCAGCCTAATAACACCCCGGAATTATGGAGAAGTCAAGGACAGTCAAGACTATTCAGCAGTCGTGGAAAGTCAAGACTATTAAATAGTCATGGTGGTCAAGACTATTAAGTAGCTGGTTAAAGTCAAGACTATTCAGTAGACACGAAAGTCAAGACTATTCGGTAGTCACGAAAGTCAAGACTATTCAGTAGTCATGGAAAGACTCTAGACTATTCAGTAGTCATGGAAAGTCTCTAGACTATTATGTAGTCATGGAAAGTCTCTAGACTATTATGTAGTCATGGTAAATCTCTAGAAATGACACCTAGGTTATATTTATTGAATTACTATTACAAAAAACAGGTAAAAAAAAGTAAGACCCTAACTTTGAAAAATAAGACAATTAATTAACATTGATAGGCCTTAAGCACTTTGTAAAACTTGTTTTAAAGAAGGTGTGCACAAAAAGTATTATAAGTAGTATAAAACATATTGCACAGGTACGCTGCACTCAAGCAAATTAACGCATGAACACAGAGTTGGCCAATCGTAACGTTGCCGAAGCGCTTAACTGCGTTTGCTACAAGTGTGACAGGTAGCGCAAACTTAAATTTAGCTTACCTAGTGACCTTATGCGTCGTTACAAAGCTCGGTTCATGTGTTGTATCTGGCTGTGTTATTCAGGACAGAGGAGTCTGCAATTGATTAGGCTATGCTATATTTTCACTTACATTGATCTCTGCATATTCCACAAGATGATGCTCAGAGATGGAACTTCAGGTTTGAAGTGTTCCCTGTCTGGGCCGACAACTTTTCATGGTCTTTTAAAGAAAGAAAAAAATTGCCATAATGTAGATTTAGCTGGGGGAAACAGAGTTCTGACACTGCCATTTCGACGCACTGCGCTCTCTCACATGTAGTTCACACATGTCTCAATGACTAAAAATGGAGGACTTCTCAATCCAGTGATTTATCTTGTGAGGTTTATATGACGCTGTGTAAATATAACCGACTCTCTCTTAAGTTAACTGATATGTACAATATGAATGTTAATTGTTTTTGCTTGGATTAGAACAATTTAGAAAAAAATATATGAATGCATCATAATGCAATACCTTGAAAGACCAAAAGTCAACAGGATGAGAATCGTCTGTTTTTACAACCGAGGTGCACTGTGAAAAAGTCGCTTCCCTATTATGGAGTAGTCAAGGGAAGTCTCCAGACTAGGGAATAGTCAAGGGAAGTCTCCAGACTAGGGAATAGTCGAGGAAAGTCTCCAGACTAGGGAATAGTCGAGGAAAGTCTCCAGACTAGGGAATAGTCGAGGAAAGTCTCCAGACTAGGGAATAGTCGAGGAAAGTCTCCAGACTAGGGAATAGTCGAGGAAAGTCTCCAGACTAGGGAACAGTCAAGGAAATGTTATTAAATAATGCACTTTGTTTAAAGTGTTCTTCATATTGGCAATGACCTGGCTACCTGTCTGGACAACGATTCTTGCCACTCCTTGCAATTTCCACGTTTAATCACAAATCCACACAGTTTGAGTTCAGGGCCATATGAACAACAAACCCGGCACTGTCCCATTAAATTAGAATTTTAACATTACAACACCATATTCACTAAGGCGTGCTAGCTACCACCTTGGCACTGACTGGGCCACACTAACCTCCCTTTCTCTGTCTACTCATCCCACCTCAGTCACAAGCAAAGCTGTGAAGTAGGTCACACCTTGTTGCTTTGGAATAAATTCTACTATACCTCAATGTCTGTCAATGGAACTATATGTTCTTTCCTTTGTCTTTTCTCTCCACAAGGGGGCAGTAAAATGACTGGAACAGAAACCAGACCCTGTGGCAACTAAAAGAAATGGGCATCAGGACAAATATCAAGTTGTTCCATGGGTGAACGTTCCCCCTAGGTACGGATCTAAGACCAGCTTCCCGTACACCAACCAGAACCTTAACCATTAAGAGGGGGAAACCAAAAAACTGATCGAGAATCAGCATCTAGGGGCAACTTCACCTTACAGGGAGGGATACTATGAAAACCCAACCACAGAATAAAAACAGTCCTTATGAGAGACACACTACTAGAACAGGAGCAGACTGGACATGCAGACAGGAGGACCAGACGTGGCAGGCAGGCAGGAAGACCAGACGTGGCAGGCAGGCAGGAAGACCAGACGTGGCAGGCAGGCAGGAAGACCAGACGAGGCAGGCAGGCAGGAAGACCAGACGAGGCAGGCAGGCAGGAAGACCAGATGTGGCAGGCGGAGAGGGATCATTCAATGGGATCTGGCGGCTCTTACCTTTCTGAACACAATACTTGGAGAAGACTTCTTCACAGCTGGAGAAGGAAAACACAAACACCTCAACAAAGAGAAGGACGAAACATGCCTAAAGACCACCCACTTCCTGGTACGCCTGGTGCCATTAGTTACTCTATGTCGCAATCCTTCAAGCTGGATTTCAACCAACAAGAAGATTAACAGTCTTGTTGAGCTTCAAATGCAAGACAATCTAATCCACATACAGACCAGACATCACGAAGCAAAGCACTTATAACATGGGATGCACGCCGCCATGACAAAGCTAGCAGTCAGGAGCTCCGCACACTGCCACAAACACAAGAATGAACACTGTCGGGAAACTTGGGAAAACAGGGTGTATTTCTGAGTGGACATTCTACTATTTAGATGAATTAAATGTAACGTGACCTAAATTGACATTCACGTCAAATGTTGATATATCTGAAAGGCACACCAGTAGCAGTCACATAAAACACTGTAGACACTTGAACTCATCCACTCTTCCCAAATCTTCCTAACAAATGGTCTGAGGTCTACTGTCTAAATATAAACACTTTATCAAAAATACCCTCATATTTCTGGATGGAAATGGATGACATACCATCCCCCTGGTTGGCCATCTTCAGGTGCTGAATCTTTTCCACATGAGACTTCTTATCAGGCAGTTCCTGTTGTTTTTCAGGCGATTCCTCAATGTGCATTTCTTTGTGCCCATTCAGCACCATGTCAGATCCATTATACTGTTGTGTCCATTGGGTCACCAAGGCCAAGTGCCGCGGAGGAGGGCACGTGATCGGGTCCAAATCCAAGTCGGGTCTAAGGACCACTACAACCTTCCTGTGCCTCTCTGGGATTTGTAGTCCTAACTGGGAGAGGTCATTCTTGGCTGGGCTGAGCGTTTGTAGTCCTAACTGGGAGAGGTCATTCTTTGCTGGGCTAATGGGCGACTGGGATGAATGGTGGACTACAACGGTGTCTCCGCCGGGAGGAGCTCCGGCCATAGATCGGCGTCTCTGTGATGGGAGCCGGACGGACGGGGACAGCCTGGTGTTGGGGGACTCAGTGACGTGTGGAGAGTTGACCTGATTCGGGGGGGTACGTTGGGGGGTTCCAAGGAGACCCTTAGGGTTGTGGTTCCGGTCTAGGTCAGGGGTGCCGGTCCTCGGGGTACCGGTCACAGAGGTGCTCGTGCTGGAGGAGTGAACCTCTTCCACGTGGTTTGAATGCTGTGGTGAGTAGAGAAAAACATATTTCTAATCTGGCTTGCTTTGCCCATTGTGCTGTAAGAGGACAGTGTGAGAGGAGTGGTATTCATCACTGCCCCTGGGTAACATGCAGCGTTTTACCTTCGATCTGCTCTTCTCGTCCTGGAAGAGTCCTGAACTGAAGTCAAAATGGGTGAGGTCCACACCACCAGAAAAGTATTTAGCCAGTTCAACCTAAATAACCACAACACATCTTATTTATGAAGCGATCTGACATAGTTCACATAAATCACATAGCTCTCTAAAACCTTAAAAATGTATCCAAATGGGCAAAGAGGTTTTAGCTCACATAAACAGTGAAAATACCTCAATATACCGTGGATATTCAGCCCCTTGGACTAAGATTGTGCGTTACAGTGAAATCAAAATGGATTTAATCAGGTGTTTCCTCAACTGATCAACACAAAAACACCACAACGTGAAAGCAAGCAGTGAAATCTGTTGGGTTCTAACGGTACCTTGCTCCTGACCCGGTAGCCATCTGGGCTGCTGTAGTAAGTGTCCCACCTCCTCCTGGCAGGCATGGATGACTGCCGGAAAACCAGTTTGCGTTTCCAGCCCGGGCCCAGTGCAGAACAATCATCCCAGTCATCATCCCGCTCCACCAGACGCCGCCACTTCCGCTTGGGATCCCGTCTAAACAGGGGATAGAGAAGACAGTCCTTGTCTAAGCCAGCAGGTATGGGGAGACTCTGTGCCTTGTGTCTGCAGCTGGATGGATAAGAAAAGCCATCAGACCTGGCAAAGGCCAACTTGTGCTTATTAACAAGCATTCATCTTTTTGGGGGGGTGGGGGGGGCGAAAACATTTATTCAGTAATAGTTCAGTCAGTGCCAGGAAGGGACCCAATCCATACCTTCGCACTCTGTTATTTCGCCCGATCTCCTCCCCCGCGTTGTCGACATCATTCTCGCCCAAAGGCTCAAACCAGGATCCCGGCGGCCCGCCTGGGCTCCCCCGAGCCTCGCCCGGCTGACTCGCCAAGCCGTCGCTGGACGCCGTATCCATCTGTAGCTCGGCGCCAATCGGGAGCATGTCGCTCTCCAGCTGGATCACCATCTCCTCACCGCAGACCTGCTCAGACAGTAACATGGGATGGAGGACAGGTCGTCCTGTCAGACACGTATGGGAAATGTGTATCCATAACGACCAACCAACCTCATAAAATATAAATGTATGGCCTACAATAGAACTTGAGATAGAAATTGATAAAATAGATATAATGCTCATATAGAAACAGTATATAGAGTACAACAGAATACAGCCCTATTAGTAGGCCTACTGGCAATACATACTAATATTTTCATGACATTTTATGGGGAGTAATACACCAATTGCTGAATAAACTGCGTTAGTGCCAAGAGCGGTGTGCAGGTCTCTCCTTTCAAGATGCGATTGTCAATCAGATGTATATTTATCTGAAATGTTCAGAGAACTTTCGATCACTGAAAACAGGCAGCTCCTTACCTCTACATCAACACCAGCCTGATCCCGCAGGTCTGAAACCTGATTGGCGGTGGGGCTCGGGGACGGGTCTTTCTCCAGAGCGATGTGGCGTGCCACCATCCGACCCTCCACCGCGTCTCTCCGCAGAATTAGCGGTTTGGCACGCTTCACGTCCATTTGTGGTCCAGTTCAATACAGCTGGTCCGGCTCACAGTTTACAGGTCATTTTCGACTCACGGGTAACACAGATATTCATCCGTTTTCCACTGTAGCCTTATTTCATTTGAATGTCCATAAAGAGACCCAGCATTCTCTCCATCATGGCATTTCTGGTGGTTAAGCTTGGTCTAGGGTTGGATTTAGTGATACGTTTAGGGTCGCCTGAGGTTTGCAACACGCTGAAATTAAGGGAAATATTGCCATTAGCATCAAACATTTTTGGCCATACAGCTCCGGGAAAAATTAAGAGACCACTGATAATTTTAACTTTCTTGGAAAGGAAAGAAAAAGTAAGAGACCACTGCAAATTGAACACTGTCCCCGACTCAAAGAACTTACCTTTTCAACTATTCCTTTTCCCTTAATTTTTTCCAGAGCTGTATATGCAATATAGAAACAGAGAGCTTGCTAGCTAGCAACACGCCATTTTTATATTAAGATATTCTGTTCCCCGGCAAAAATAAATTGAACACACCGATTAGCAATAGTCACACAGTGAAGAAATACTCAATCAGGAAATCAGCAATATTGACTCTACAATCAAAAACAGCTATTCATAACAATAGCTAGGCCTGTACAAAACATGATAGGAAGTCAAACACAAATCAAATGTAAGCAGAAACCCAAGAAAAAATTTACAGGGAGCATTAAAGACATTCATAACAAGGAACAATGGGCCTAAACCATCAATAAAACCAACAGTCTGGAGCTGGGATACAGCCATGTGGATTTCCACACCAACACAGTGTGATGGCAATGGCTGGCGATTTTATATTTTCAGCACTGGGCATGGGTTGTCATGGTCAAAGCCTGCCGGCAGAACAGAAATACCAGCCTGCACAGTCACACCCCAGCGGCCACGCCCCAGCGGCCACGCCCCAGCGGCCACGCCCCAGCGGCCACGCCCCAGCGGCCACGCCCCAGCGGCCACGCCCCAGCAGCAACGCACCGCTGGCACCAAATAACTCATGGTGGGAACTAGAGGATAAACGCATTGAACAGGCCATTGAGATGGAATTATTTACCAATATCCTACAGACCAAAAATATTAAAGGCCTTTGGGTTCTCTAGAAGTTGAAACACACCAATGCCACACAAGAGAACTTTAAAGGTTTAACCAATATTTACTACTGTATTAATTCCACCAAACAAAACATTTAGATTGCCAAATGATCTGTCAATTAAAATAAAGACCAGAATTTTGAATCCAATAGGAACTCTGGTCTGTTTTTTTTAATAATGGATTGCACCCATTGTTAACCCAAGTTACCAGTTTCCAGGCGGCAACAAAGATGTCGAAACAAATGTCCAAGTCTTCATGCACAAAAGCTTTTATGAAAGAACATTTTATAATAAAATAAATATGTTTTAATGACGGTACTTAATTTCCTATGCTCAACCCATCTAAAGTTCCTACACAGCGAGATACCCCGGGCATTGAGCTACACCCAACTACAGATCCGTGTTACGGCAGCAGTGAAACGAATGAAAGTACACGTTGCTACTAACAGTTCAGCTAACTTCACGGGCTATAGTCTTGCATAGGGATGATTTTTGGAGCCATACCCGGGTGGCTTTGATCAAAATCCGACAAGTAGGGCTGTCGCAATTATTACAAAATTGCCTGATCGCAATCATTTTAGCTAGAGCTAAAATCCAAAATATATTATCCGAATAAAGGAGTTATACACTAATGTCAAAAACGTCTCAACAAACACCATGCAAACCGGAAACAAGATCCTAGTTTGTTGTGAAATTTACTTGGCAAAAAACTCTTTCTGATTATGAATTGTCTGTTTTAATCAGTTAGGTTGACATTCTCTATGGAAAGTTATAGGCACACATAATTTACTGCCAGAAATTTGCTTTTATATTTCAGTATATTTAAACCCAGTCTATAATTGTTTTGCAATGCAGCGTTATGTAATTTCTCAACATGCTTAGCCCTTCTAAAGTTCCTACACAGCGAGTGATTAACAGACAAACGCATTTCAGCCACTATTTGTTGTATAAACTCTGAATGAGAAAATTAAACAAGACAAGAATGCGTAAAATATTTTTACTAATATGCTAAGCCAAATTCCATCTCAAATGAGAAAATGCGCATCAAAATGCATATATAGAAACATCTGTTGTCCCATTCCTTATTTAGACCTACGTTTGGAAATAAAACGAACAAGTTAATCTGAATTAATCAACTCAGGGTTGAAACAGGATTGGCTACATTAGAAAGGCCACCATAAATTTTAGTCTTAGACATTTCAAATAACTAGCCTATAATAATTGTGAACAGAATGAGGGGTGAAATATTACGATGCAAAGATAAATTGAATTGCAATTGCTTTGCGGTTGCATTGTTTGGAGCAGTAGTCAACAACGTGGATTTAATAGTCGTCACTTTGCGGTTGCATTGTGTGGAGCAGTAGTCAACAACATGGATTTAATAGTCGTCTCTTTGCGGTTGCATTGTGTGGAGCAGTAGTCAACAACATGGATTTAATAGTCGTTTCATTACGGTTGCATTGTGTGGAGCAGTAGTCAACAACATGGATTTAATAGTCGTCTCTTTACGGTTGCATTGTGTGGAGCAGTAGTCAACAACATGGATTTAATAGTCGTTTCATTACGGTTGCATTGTGTGGAGCAGTAGTCAACAACATGGATTATATCCACTATATATTGCTGCCATATTTGCCATATCTATTATGTTCATTACTACTAACAACAATTGCTGTTAGCTTACAGTACTTCTTAAACTGCTTCTCCAGTATGTACGGAGTAATGTTTATAATTGCTTTATCCCCATGCTATATTTTTGCCGTGGGTAATTATTTTCATTTTAACTCTCACTGTCTGTTGTAATGTGCTATGCCACCATTCATAAGCTTATAACACACATATGTATCTATAATTTTCTTTAACTCTACCAGCTTCTGCTAGTCTACACTGTTATGTATATTACTGCCATATCTATAATACTACCCAGACTGCTGCTGCTTTTTTATGCTGCCAGTGTAGTGTTATAAAGTAAAGCAACAATATACATCAATATTTTTTGTCTGTCTGTAATTTTGCTTATGTCTTCTTAACTCTCACTACGTAGTTGTCGGGTTTCATTGTGCCAGATGAAGAAAACACCTTGGAACTAGACCTGATTTCAACAGAACTACCTAGAAGCTGCTTCCTGTGGTTGGTCAGTCAATGGTGAACATGATACATTACTACTCATCATCTAGATGTGTGCAAACCTCACTCCAAATAGCACAAATAAAGCCTCTTCAGAAAAAATTACATCTGGGTCCAGAAACATTTAACTATTATAGGCCAATATCAAACCTCCCGTTCCTCTCAAAAATCATAGAAAAATCTGTTTCCCAACAATTGAACGGCTTCCTGAAGATAAATCACCTTAATGAAATGCTCTAGTCTGGCTTCAGACCCCATCATAGTAGAGATGGCACTCGTCAACGTGATAAATGGCCTAAAGGCTTCAGACAAAAGGTTCCTCATCCGTCCGGTTGCTTCCTGATCTTAGTGCTGCCTTTCACACCGGCTCACAAAAGCACATGTAAAAGCCCATCTGAAGTTTGCCAATGAACATCTGAATGGTTCAGAGAACTGGCTGAAAGTGTTGTGATCAGATGAGACCAACCTCGAGCTGTTTGGCATCAACTTGCTGTGTTTGGAGGAGGAATGCTGCCTGTGACCCAAAGAACACCACCCCCACCGTCAAACATGGTGGTTCTGACAGGGGTGTGTAGACTTTATATTCACAGTATGTTAATTGCAATTAATTGTGTGACAATTAATCATCAACTAATATGTCATAACCGTGACAGTCCTACAGACAAAAGAGATTTTGTTCCGCAATCCAACCCACCTGCACAGATTCAGATCCAAAAGGCGAACCATTACCACTGAAACAACATTACCCCATTTATTCATGTCATTAATTTTATTTGGGGGTCTACTTCTACAGACCATTCAACTTAATGTTATATAGAGTATGTTCATGTAATCAAACACCACACTGCTACCTGCTTCCACTTACATATATATACATATATATATATATATATACACATATACATATATATATATATACATATACATATACAATGGTATGCATTTTAATGATCTTAATACACCCTATCATTCCAATGTAGTAAAACTGCTTTTTAAAATAATTACGTTTTCTGAGGTAAAACGAATTTACTAATTGTAACACGGGGGAGTTACTTTATTCATACTGCGCTGTCAGAAAAAAATTAAATATATGATGAACGGCCGAGAAACACTTGCAGAGGTCTGACAATGCTTTTAGTAACACGGTAATGACATCGTATTCACAGAACTCCAGCCAGCTGGTGGCCTCGCAAAGGATCTGCAACTCAAACTCCTCAGAGTTGCAACACTAGTCCGGAGTGTTGCTGGACAGTAGTAGAAAGTTGCTAACTAGTGAACACATACTAACTACTGCGAATTACAATGGTGTATCTGTAACAACTTCGTATGGTGTCAGTGACACAGTCGCGCGTATAAGGAACCACTGTAGCAAAACACTTCCAGGTTTCATCCGCCATGATTCTGGTTGCGAGTGAGTTCTATGGACGTGGGTGACTCCAACCACAATCATAGTTTTTAGGACTCACCCCTCCCGCACCTACGCTTCCCCCCTCCCTCCCTTTCCAGCCCGACAGCACGACTCGCTGTTTTCCCTTCGACGCTACTATTGAAAAAAATGCTCATTGCAGGAGAATCGCTGGCGACACATTTTTTTCTCGTTTCATCATACCTTTTTAATGTGAAACGTTATTTCATGTCAGCGATGTAGCGCCAACCTTTCTCAATGATCTGTAACGATGCAACGAACATAAACACACAGCCTCATGCAAACTGACAAGAAAATGCAGAAATACTCACAGCCTTCTTCCATCGCTGCCGAAATCACGTTCGATCGTCCGCTGTTCTCGTTCCCTTTTTTTGTTGCAGGGACGTAATGGAGTGAACTGAGCATGTGCAGAACGAGCGGGAAGGGACGGCGATCGCGACAATAATTACATACTCTCAAAAGTGTCGGGCAGTTAAACTCCACAAACTACAAGTGCATATCACTCACTCGGCTTACTCAATTATAGGCTAACCTCTCTGTCCTTACAGTTTGAAAGTTGACCCATTCAAACGGGGCCAAGTGCAGCGTGATTAAATCAACACAGTACTTTCTCTAATGTGAGCGATTTTGTGACCTAATTAATGGAGATCACATTATCGCCAAATATTAGGTTATATCTGTTAAATATTAAAATACTTACTACCCCTGATTACACCTAATATTTTTTTATTTTCCCTTCTATGTAATCCAGTATCCTTTACGCAATCCCTCGAATTGTGGGTCGACGAGAATGTTGGGGGATAATACCGGCTCACGTGAATACTTGATGAGTGGGGGGAAGGGACCACTGTCCGTATCGACTACTCTTACAAATACAAAAGGAACTGGCCTATACAAACACGATCTATGTTTTTATGATTTCATTTTTAATTCGGTATAAATGAACGCGATTCTATAAATACAAGATTTTTTGCAGACATTATTTAAACCTGAAATACGCCCAACATTTACGAAACAAAAAAGCAGAGAACACGAACAATTGTGTCTAAGAGAAGTTTAGCGACAACAAAAAGCCGTGTATTTGGCTTCTTCATTCAAATGTTCTATCCCCAACCAAAATAAACAGGAGAGGCCTCAATATAAGGAAGTTGCCATTTTTTATTGTAGCCTAACACATACAGTACTTTTGAAGTTCATCGCAACACTTGGTTAAAAATAGTAAATACATGCAAGATAAATAGTAATTGAACGCTGCTGGACAATGATTTCAGACAAAGACGCACTCCGTAAACTGTCAGCAAGTGAGAGGTGAGAGGTTTTTAGTGTACATCCTCCTCCTATCGGGTACTGCATCAGCCATTTTAGCTTGACATGTTACGACCACAAAACGGAAAAGTTTAACATTCTTATGTTATGATTCCAAATCGTGACATGTCATACAAATTTGGTGTGCTTAAGATCCCAGAATGCACTCTAAACAATCAACAGTTACTGAGAACATACAACGCATGATAAATAATTATACTCTTGCGGCTTTGATTAGCAAACAAATGGCACATTTCTGTCCCTTTATACGGAATGGGCAACTTCCCTGTTGGTGAGGGACAGATTTTTTTAAATGAACTGCCGCATAGGCTAACCCCAACGAATTCCACACTATCTAGCCATAGGCAGAGAGAAATATTACAGATTCTGGCCATAGGCAGAAATAAATATTTGACTGACAAAAATCCATGGGGGAAGGGGTGATGACTAAATTAATGTAGGTTGCTGGCTGCTAGACTGATTAACGTAATGAAACGCTTTTTGCTAACTTGCACTCACGGAGTTAAGGTCAGCTCCAAAACTGCCTACACAACCACATTGTGTTAGTTACTAGTCTGCCAATCAAAAATGAGCTGGCCGGGGTGTGTACAAAGGCGTACTGCAGATGACCTGTTGGAACTACTGTTGTTACAGTACTGTATATGATGGGCATAGCAGTGTTGGCATCAACTCCATTTTAATTGGTCTCAAGTTATAGAGTGAACCAAACTTGAGTTTTTCCCATTAGGCAGTTTCAGTTGACCCAAGTTTAACCCACCAAGACAATGGAAAGGTGTTCTACAGCTCACATGGTTTGGACAAGCGTAACCATTCACTTGACATTGTACATGTTTCTGGTTTCTTTCAACATGCTGGATTTGTCATGGGTCTTCTGTTCTTTATTGTCAGATATGACAGAAACAGTGTATTTAGAAAAATTTGAATTTTCAAAAATTTTGGAAGGTAATTATGTGCATGGAATCACACAACTCTAAACTCCACTTCAAATTAAGTTATAAATTCCTAGGATACATGCTTTCATAACCAATAGAAGCTATCCATCTCTACACATTGTTTCTTCGTAAGACAATGACTTTGAATAATGCCAGAATAACTTCAAATTGCAAATGAAAGTGAATGCTTTATTTTGCCATGGTGGTCCACACAGCAACCACTATCACTGTTTTCCAGGGTGTCCTCGGTTCAATTAAGTCAATTAAAAACACTCAGAAAACATCTCTGGACCTACATGTGTTTGAGTTTCACTATAGAACTGAATCAAGGAGACCCATGATAATTCCAAGGATATTGCAAATATTAGCAAACTCTGGCATTCTATCCATGCTGGTTTTTGCATTCTACCTGAAGAGTGAATGGTTGTCTTTACTTTAATAATGCACAATTTTGAGAAAAAGACAATTAAAACACTTTGGCCATGTTTTGTTTATAGGTATGAATGTCTGTCTGTTTTCATAGACAAGGGGGCTCAATGCATAAGCTCAATGGCAGGCATCTTCTTTCTACGCAAATGTTGTAATTACCGCCCAACACCTAGCCAATGAAATGCATTTTAGAAACGTTAATTAGTAAAATGATGGACTTCCTGAACTGACTGAAATTAAAACTTAATTGAGCCCAACCCTGGGGGACACCTCTAAGAGGCCAGTTTGGGCAGCCATATGACATTTCCCACTTCCTGATCTATGATCTATTTCCCAGGCAGACCTTCTCCGGACATTCTTTAGGCCTACTTTCAGTCCTACTGATCCAGCATAATCATTCCCTTTGATAGAGATCTAGGACTACCTTTCCACCAATCAGAAACGGCAAAACCGCCTCAGAGTCAGCATCCACAGGGTTAACTTCCCCAAATTCCTCCTTCTCAGTTACTTTAGATGGAATGAAGCATGATGTGAAAAAGTATCTTGGGGAAAATAAACCTTTTCAGGGTATTCCCATAAAACAGATGCAAATACTGTCATGCAGTACCACCGTCCACAGACAGGTGGCGCCCCAAATGCGAATAGATCATCCGGATACTGGCGTATGTAGTGGATAATACTGACGTATGTAGTGGATAATACTGGCGTATGTAGTGGATAATACTGGCGTATCTGCAGTGTGTTGCAAAGTCTCTTTGAATGGCTTCAGAACAACATACAAACTAGTGTTGGGTTAAAATCTGAATAACATCCTTAAAAACATTTTTTTTTTTTAAATACAGTGAAAACAGGGCCCAGGTTTCTCAAAAGCGTCTCATAGCTACTGTCATTGTCAGAAAATTTACAGGACCGTCTCAGAGCTGTTTTCAAAATCTCAGAGCTGTTTACCAAAGTGATTGTTACTGAAGTCACACTTGAAAAAAAGAATAATGTTCTGACTGCCCAAGACCCCATTTCAGTCATGTGAACTACATTTCTATTCAACTACCATCTGGAATTTTTCCCTATATTATAATTTGTAATGTATAATGTCCGCAATGAACCTGGAACATCCAAGAGAGATGCTCGGTTTGGGAAACTCCAGCAAATGTGAAAACAAATGCGAGGCAAAAAATGTAGTGAACACTGCAGTGGAATTCATCCACAAGTCAAAATGTCTAAAGAGATAAAAATCAGCAACAAAAAATACTTATTTTACAGTTGTGCGCAATACATTTAAGATAAAAAGTACAATATTGTTTTTAAAAAACGTTTCTGTAAGAGGAGAGCAGCTGATTCAGAAAGGGCTTTAAAAAAAACTATCTGAGCTAGCTGCTGCGAAGATTCTCCTGTGCGTTTTCTGTGGAAGTAGGTTCGTTACGAAAAAAGGATGCTTCATTCTCCGACTAACATATTAAGAGTCTTTCCGACCAGGGCAACGGCTATCGGCTTGTGGGTCACAGAGGAACGAGGAGGCGCTGGACAGGCACCGCTGACTCGGTAACGGATCGGTTCCGTCTTTCAGTTGAGGCCAGTGGGTTGACCCGGTTGTCGGGAGTTGACCCGGTTCTCGGGTCAGCGTGGTCTACCTATCCTTGGCAGTCCGGAGGTCCGTGGTGACGGGGTCGTGCTGGATGGTCTGGTGCAGCATGAGGGCGAGGAGGCCAGCTCTGTTGGTCATTGCCGTGCGCACGTTCCTCTCCTGCTCAAACAGCTCGTCCAACTTGTACCACTGGAGACAGAACAGAGATTACTGGAGGAGAATGCATACACACAATTCCTAAAGAAGATGATTAGAACAGTTCACAGTCCTGTAGAAGATGATTAGAACAGTTCACAGTCCTGTAGAAGATGATTAGAACAGTTCACAGTCCTGTAGAAGAT
>JACXGJ010007870.1:0-28900 GCA_016801105.1 Esox niger
TGTGTGTGTGTGTGTGTGTGTCTATGTGTGTATGTGTGTCTGTGTGCATAGTGTGTGTGTGTGTGTGTGTGTGCGTGTGTGTGCGTGTGCGTGTGTATGTGTGTGTGCGTGTGTGTCTATGTGTGTATGTGTGTGTGTGTGTATGTGTGTGTGTGTGCATAGTGTGTGTGTGTGTGTGCGTGCGTGCGGTGGTGTCTGTCGGACAGGAGAGTTACGCTGAGCGGTGGATCAGGAGGGCAGGCAGAGACACCAGATGGCACCCTGGGGAGTACGACACGTCACTCCGCAGGGGAACAGGGGACCACACAGCTTCTTTCCACTGACCTTTACTTTTCCATGACTGTTACCAACAAATAGAACTTGACAGAGGCTGTCAGAGTCACGAAAAACTAACAATGGGTGGAGTTAACCTGACTTAGCTTACTGTGATGTAACTGTCCATGTAGTTAACCTGACTTAGCTTACTGTGATGTAACTGTCCATGTAGTTAACCTGACTTAGCTTACTGTGATGTAACTGTCCATGTAGTTAACCTGACTTAGCTTACTGTGATGTAACTGTCCATGTAGTTAACCTGACTTTGCTTACTGTGATGTAACTGTCCATGTAGTTAACCTGACTTAGCTTACTATGATGTAACTGTCCATGTAGTTAACCTGACTTAGCTTACTGTGATGTAACTGTGCATGGAGTTAACCTGACTCAGCTTTCTGTGATGTAACTGTGCATGGAGTTAACCTGACTTAAATTATTGGGATGCTTTCATCTATGCGCTGTCCATATTTAGATCTCAAACAATCTACTGCACAGACCCGGTTCGGAATGTGAAATGACCAAATTGCGCAGGATTCGAGTGCCTGTTGGATAAATCGGTCGGCCTGGGCGGATCTTAAAACTGGTGAGCCATTTAAACCCCCCACTGAACCGGGCATCCAATCCGGGCGCGAAGGTCTTCATCTGCATTGTTTGCGCATAATCGCCCCATTGGGCATCCACGGAGACACGTGATCTAAAGCAAAGGTGGTCCAGTCAGTGTGGCCAATCAACATGAGTAGCCAGAGGAGCGGGGTGTGGCCAATGCAGCACACTATCCCCTACACAGTGGACCACTTCGGACCTGGACCCACTGAGAAGTGTACTACGAACGGAACAGGGCTAAAGGATGAAAACACGGGACTCTGATTCGCTGCCCGGTTGCCCGGAGCGCCGGCTCTTTGATCTGCAGTATAGGCCAAGGTGGGCCAAGCAGATAACCTTATCCTTGAACGGACCGGGGACTTAGTCGGCCTAAGCGGGTCTGGCGCGTGCGTTCCCGTGGCTGTGATAGCAGGGTTGGCAAGGTCGGCCCACGAACAAGTGCACACGTCGGCAGCCGTGACGCGCACTGACACGCGTCTGTAGACCTTGCCAATCGACAGACAAAGCAGGCAAACTCCACAGCATTTGGAGGACTTTAGAGGAAGGCTGGAGAGGCCGGTCCACATGAGCAGTGCAGTCGGCGCGCATGTTTTAGCGCGTGTTAGTGTGTGCGCGCGTTCTTGCGCACGTGTGTGTCCGAGAGTGTGAGAGTGTGAAAATCGAAAAAATGCTTTGGGATCATGGGACGCAACACCGCACCGAAACATTACCCCAACCAAAAAGAAACCACTGTGGCTCCAGGAACTAATGAAGGATAATCATCATTGATGGATTCTACGACCTGCCTCCACCCTCTATCTCTTCGGACCTCCAGGAAAACACACACACACAGCAACAATCACAGCTGAAAGAGGTTCGGTGTGTGGGAAAATGTAAAATAAAAACGTACCCAGACATTTCAGGTCCCTCCACAGACTTCCGCAACTGTACCGTGGGTATTATACCACCCGATGAATGGACTTCACCAAGGCTATTAGCTGAAGGGACTTCAATGAAGCTTCTATCTATCTCAGAAGTGGAAGGCTTCTATTGACGTGTGCAAAGCGAGAGAGTGATGGAGGCAGCCAATATCTGCCAGAGGAAGTCTCCCTGACGAGTGACACATTCTGGAAGGACTCCGTGTCTCTCGCTGTCGCTGAACTTCAACGGTAAGGTCAGCCGCGTATGAGTATCGACAGGCGCACCGGCAGGACGCGGACAAGCCGATTGATTTTGCTTTAAACGTTTTTGCTGAAGGATGCCGGTGGGTTGGGGAACGGCGGGGGAGTGGGCTGGTGGCGGGGACAAAGAGTACATCACTGTCTCTTTTGCCTTCTCCAATCAATCCCATCTCCATCCACTCCCAGGAGGTGCGGGAGAGCCCCCCCCCCCACATCTAAGAAAAGCTGCATTGTGGAAGCAGCAAAAATACTGGCCAAGGGCATGTAACTCTGGTCAGCCCCAGCCCTATCTTGGTTTTATCTCATCTCTTCCCCGCAGGCTTTGGCAGCTTTGGCCCCACTATCCTGGCGCCACATATCCACATATCACAGCGGGCCTAAGCCAACGAGCCAACACTGGCCCAAGGCGAGGTTTTGGCAATGGCCTCCGCGACACTCCAGTCGCTACTAGACTCCAAAATGAACTTCAACATGACAAGGAGTTCGAAACCTGTTATGAATACTGTGGGCATTGTGTTTTTTCAGAGCAGTGTGGCGATGTAGATTTTGAATTAGTTTGTCTGGTTTCACCATGCGAGACGTTCTGGAGATGTGCTTATATTTGTTGTTCTGAAATCTACACTGTGCAGTCATATGGTAAAAAAAAACAAGGATATTAGGAAAATAGTGGTGGTTCTAATTGCAGCAACCTGATTAGGACAATAGAAGGGGTTCTAAATAGAGTGAAAGAGGAGGGCTCAAATTAGGACAATAGAAAGGGTTCTAAATAAAGTGATATGGCATGGCCCTAATTAGGACAATAGAAGGGGTTCTAAATAAAGTGATATGGCATGGCCCTAATTAGGACAATAAAAGGAGTTGAAAATAGAGCAATGGGGAAGGGGCCTAATAAAAACAATAGAAGGGGTTCTAAATAAAGCTATATAAGAGGACGATAGAAGGGAATCTACTGAGAGCGATAGTAATAATTAAAATTATAGAAAGAGTTCTAATTAAAGAGATAGAGGGCTTTAATTAGGCCAATAGATGGGGTTCTAATTTGTGAAAAAGAGCAGGGGTGTAATTAGGACAGAGAGGGTTCTAGTTACAGTGATAGAGGACCCAAATTACAGCAACAGAAGGGGTTCTAATTAGAGTTATAGAGGAACCTACTAAGGGCAATAGAGGGGGTTCTAATTAGAGCAATAAAAAAGGACGATGATGAATGTGTATCTAATTAGAGGGACAGAGGATAGCCATTAAACGTTGTTAAAGATCAATTAATGTATTAGCAAAGGTGAAGAGCGTCTTTGCAAAGCAAAGAACATCTTTTTGAAGATCTCGTAAGCTTTATTGATTTTAAAGGCAACACATAGACAAATCAATGGAGTGGGTCGAATTAACATATTTCAGTCGCAGCAATTAGTCTGGCCAAATGAACCAAGGACATTGCTTTGATTCGGCTTACTTCGGATGGATCCCTAAAGCAGATCCGGAGCCTGAAAAGCTTAGTTCACATTAGACGTCTCCTGTGTAGTAGAAGTCGTTAAGACAATGGATTTTCCTCTTACCTTGTTTATATTTATTGCTCAGGTACCATAATCCCAACATTTTAAGGCAATTCACCAAGCCGTTCAGGGGTTTTAATTAGCTTAGTATATGATCAACAAAGAGTGGTGTTGACCCCTAAACGAGGCAGAAAATGTAAAGCGTGACATTTGGACAACCAATGAGGTCAATGCTGTTGTTACCATTTAGCTACTTACAGAGGCAATTTGTTCTCACGTGTTGTAAGTCATGCGCACGACATTGCCAAATTGGTTCTCCAGACAGCCTTCTTTCAGTAACTGACCCTGCACTCTTACCACTAAGATATCTTCCATCTCAGATACTGAATTGCATTCCCATACAGTAAGTGTATGGTTCAGTGCCTAGAGTTGCAAATGGCAAGAATTCTGAACAGCCCCAAACAAAAGGTTCATTTCCAGTCAGAGGAAATGAAGAGTTGCTGTGGAGAGACAGCAATGATTATAGACAGTTTGATGAAAGCCTCTGCTCGTTTACTGTTTTTTTGTTTGTTTTGTTTAGTACTGTTCTGTTAAATATGGGAGGGAGTGTAGAGTTCCAAGTAATTGAAAGAAACGTTGTGCATTTGATTGATATGCAGGAACATGGATAAATGTATCGTTTAAAGGTATTCCAAGGACACACCCTTCTGAATTGGCAGAAAATATGTTTAGCTTGCATTCACCACACACAGAACAGAACAGGTGGCAATTATTCATTGTCAGTCTATTACATTATGCTATGTTGTGTGTGTGTGTGTGTGTGTGTGTGTGTGTGTGTGTGTGTGTGTGAGAGTGTGTGAGAGTGTGTGAGCACGAGCGTTTGTGTGTATATGAGAGAAAGGGTGAGACAGAGAGAGAAAATATGCATATGCACGTGGTCTCAAGGGCTCCCCATTGGCCCCCGTCTCAAAGCCTGTTTTAGGTTCATCCAAAAAGGAAAAGCAACATTTCTGCATAATTACCCCCCAAATGCAGCTCCCCGAAGGTTGATCTCGCATGCGCAAATCCCGGGCCGTTCGCCAAAAAGCTAAAACCACACGGCCGCTGAGACGCCGTGACCCTGTGCTACCGAGCCCTCCCAGGGGGCAATGGGTAACCACATTCCTGTGTTGTTCACACAGGCCTGTCGGCTTTCATCACCTCCAGGACTTTCATCACTAGCATCTGTTGAGACAAGGCGCCCGGCGAACCTCTGGGGAGGGCTGGAGACGAGTACTGGAGATGAAATCTGAAGTGCAGGGCTCGTGTTGCTCTGGTCGGGTCCAGGCCTGAGAGTCGGACAAGAACACGACTGATTTGGCAATTTTATCGCAGACGCCCACCAGAGGGCAATTCAGGCCTTTTATTTTGATGTAATCCTTGGATTCCCATTTAATTCACACCTACATAAACTGACACGATTGTTCACATATGTTCACGGATTAAAGGAGGCAGCGTTGTGGCGTTGGTGTCTGTGTGTAGCAGATAAATTACAAAAAACGTGCGCTGTCGTACACTGGCAGCTGCCGAATTGGCTTTGGCGAAATGCAGACTGACGTTGGGCTTTAATAACGAAACGGTCACTGGTGTGCTTGATTTTGTGGGAAAACTCAGTCAAGAGGGAGTATACGGTCTTGCCAGTTTCCGTATGATTATGGTTGAATTGTCAGTTACAGTTTGATTAAGGTGGAATTGCCAGTTTTCCGTATGGTTATGGTTGAATTGTCAGTTACAGTTTGATTAAGGTGGAATTGCCAGTTTTCCGTATGGTTATGGTTGAATTGCCAGTTTCCATTTGATTATGGTGGAATTGCCAGTTTCCGTATGATTATGGTGGAATTGCCAGTTTCCGAATACGTTAAACTGTGCATCAAGTGTGTAAGAAGGCAATGTCCTTGCTAATAAATCTGCAATTATGGGACATTTTAACACAACCAAATTTTAACAAATTGAACGACTACTACTTTGCAAATTACTGAGAGAAAACAAGCAGCAATATGCGCCTAGCTGAGTGACATCATGAGTCTGGATAATGGCAGAGGCTGAATGAGGGGACATTTCACGTTTAATTAAATTCCATGGAGTGAATTCAATTTGTCTCCGAGTTTTAACGAGTGCCCAGCAGTGGTTAATTCAAAGAGCCCAGAGAAGCTATGTGGGAAAGGTTATCTTTCACCAATGCGGCTTTTCTTTCTCAAGACTTTTAGCTCAAGTGTGAGTGTTTGTGCGCTTCCGCCTGTGGTGGGAGAATGGCGATTTGGCTTGACTACAAAGAGACACATTTGCGAGGCACATCCAATACTCAGCTTGATGTTTTCGCTGGTGCTTTATTCCGGTAAAGTTTGTTCTTTTGAAAATGTCAACGAATGTTAAACTTTTAATTCAAGCCATTTGGCATTTACCGTGAACATTTTGTTTTCTGCTTGGTGATGCCTGACCCGGCATACCTTATCGTTTTTATTTATCAAACGTTAGAGAGGAAGAAATCTAAGTTCACAATCTCAACTGAATCTGTCATTCAGGTACTGTAGCTTGAGCAAAAATCAACTGTCACCGTCGTTGGCGCTTTGAAATCTAGAATCAAATTCATTTCCCGTTTCTTCTGTGTCCCTCTGTTTGCGAGCTGCAGAAATGACACTGTCAGTCGGTCTATTGTAATAACCGCACATCTCTCTTATCTCTCCCATCACATTTTTAGGCGGCAGCTGTCAGATGATTGATGGGAATTGGAGCTTTGCCCTTAAATGTTGCCATGGAGATAAAGGAGGTGATGACAGCTCAATGCTGCAAGAAACTTCCTGGAAGACCACGCGTGGTGACACCTCAGGAGTGACGGGGGCGAGCCCCACCGCCCCGCCCCGCCCCAAGGTCTCAGAAGGGAGAGAAACCAGGAGTTCGGCCAAGGTGAAGACACAACTCGGACAACTCCTCGCCAACAAGGCTGTGATTGGTCGTTCGACAAGCTGAAGGAACCATTTACACACTGCCAGTAACAAGAGCTGTGGATGTGTGTCAAATGTGAATGTTCAAAGCCATGGCACGTGTCTGTATGTACAGACAGTACAAAACAACAAGTAGAACACTGGTGAAACCGTTTAAACCACAGCGGATCCCCTAGTTTGACGTTCATCAGACAGCCAGTCAGTTGGCGAGCATCATTCATTCAACACTGTTGATTTCCCGCTAAACAATGTGTTTCTTCTGGTCGATTAATGAGACAATAAAGGTGTGCTCAATTTGTCATTTAAACAGCAGATGGCGAGTGAGTCATGCTTATGACTCATAATCATCTTACAGTGCACGGAGTCGAAAACAGATAAAACAGCGTTGCCAAAATGATTCCTCAGAGGGTTTTTAGCGTCCGAGGGAGCGATGCTGTCTCCCGAGCTCATTGTCATCTTCGCACTTGAAAAATCTGTTCCAAGACACTTCTACTGTTCTCACCAGATTGAAGCACCCCTCGGGCATGCAGAAATGCCTCCTTCTAGCTGCTCCGTGCAACACACACGTAACGGGTGTGAACGCAGCACCTGGGATGTGTCACTGGGATGTGATGGGAGCGAACGCAGCCCTGGGATGTGTCACCGGGATGTGACGGGAGCGAACGCAGCCCTGGGATGTGTCACCGGGTTGTGACGGGAGCGAACGCAGCCCTGGGATGTGTCACCGGGATGTGACGGAGCGAACGCAGCCCTAGGATGTGTCACCGGGATGTGACGGAGCGAACGCAGCCCTGGGATGTGTCGCCGGGATGTGACGGAGCGAACGCAGCCCTGGGATGTGTCGCCGGTATGTGACGGAGCGAACGCAGCCCTGGGATGTGTCGCCGGGATGTGACGGAGCGAACGCAGCCCTGGGATGTGTCACCGGGATGTGACGGAGCGAACGCAGCCCTGGGATGTGTCGCCGGGATGTGACGGAGCAAACGCAGCCCTGGGATGTGTCGCCGGGATGTGACGGAGCGAACGCAGCCCTGGGATGTGTCACCAGGATGTGATGGGAGCAAACGCAGCCCTGGGATGTGTCACCAGGAAGTGACGGGAGCGAACGCAGCCCTGGGATGTGTCACTGGGATGTGACCGAGCAAACGCAGCCCTGGGATGTGTCGCCGGGATGTGATGGAGCGAACGCAGCCCTGGGATGTGTCACCGGGATGTGATGGAGCAAACGCAGCCCTGGGACGTGACGGAGCAAACGCAGCCCTGGGATGTGATGGAACAAATGCAGCCCTGGGATGTGTCATCGGGACGTAACCGGAGCAAACGCAGCCCTGGGATGTGTCACCGGGATGTGACGGAGCAAACACAGCCCTGGGATGTGTCACCAGGACTTAACTGGAGCAAATTCAGGCGTGAGACGTGTCACCAGAACATGACAGCGGCGAAAGCAGGCCTGGGATGTCATCCCTGTATGGGAGCAGTTTGGAAACCAGTGTGGTAATAACATGGGAAAAGATTGTCTTAGATAATGTGGCCAGAGAAAATGTAATCAGAACATCAAAGGCAGGCAAACACGTGCGCACACACACACACAAACACACATCAACACAATTACACACGAGTACACACACACAGCTGTAGGGGAGAGCAGCAGCGGTGCCCATCTGGTGTCCCACCATGAGGACTATGGTATAATCTGCTCATACACACACACACACACACACACGCGCACACACACACACACACACACACACACACACACGCACGCGCGCGCATGCGCACACGCACACGCGCACACGCATACGCATTTAAATCTCACCCAAAGCAACCATTCTCTCGCACACACGAATATCTACAAACTTGCCCGAAGATACCATTCTTAAGCAAAAACACATAAACCCTAACATTGACCCCAAGCTTAAAAAAGACATTTACAGAAGCGAGGACATGCAAGAAGTCCTAACGCAAGTCATACTTTGCCATGAGGTTCAGGATAATAAATTGTGTTCCGCGGTATGTCACGTATGTGCTGACATGCCTGATCAGAACGACATGCTTTCAAACTTGGAATTTCATGGCCAACTCAGCACATCTCATGGTACTAATTCTGTACATGCACAGGCTTTCAGATGCACAGACTTGCACGTGGAACGATCCATGCTAAGCCTGTGACACGGGGTGTCTTCCACGTGCGCACGTGTTAATGTGCGTTTGTGTGCGGTCGGTTGTGTGTGTGCGTGTGTGTGTGTGGCAATTCCCTCCACGTGTGACCCGGAAGGCCAGCGGATGGAGAGTTTCAGCGGGCTGTCTCAACGCCTCGACACCGCGGGAGAGGAAACGGTACACAAGGTCGACACGCCGAGTGACCCTGGCCACGCCGTGGCATCCAGAGACCCGTAGGAGGGAAGGACAACTGAGCACCGGGCCACACAGCTGAGAGCTGGCAGAGGGAGGTGGGTGGGTGTGTAGGGGGAGCAGAACACCCCCAGACCAACAAGCCAACCATGGACAGAAAACATTAGCATTAGGATTAGCGGGTGCAGTGCGCCCCGAGACTCCCCGACGTCTAAACACCACCGCAGCGTCACATCCGTAGTTCAACCGAGTCCCCTGTCCGTCATCGCCGGCGGCAACCAACACACACACGCACACGCACACAGCGGGATGGTCCTACCTCTGTCGCTGTAGTCGTCGACCAGCACGATCTCGGCGATGAGGTGATCCGGTGTGCGGCGTGCGATGCTGTGGATGGTCCGGAGCAGGGAGGACCAGCCCTCGTTGTGGAAGGGGATTATGATGCTGGTGTTGGGGAGGTTCTCCAGGTACAGCCGGGTCCGGCAGCTGAGGGGGAGAGAAAAAGGAGAAAAGCGTGTGTGTGCCGGGCGTCTCGTGTCTTCGCTTCAACGCGGTCAGATCTGACCCGACCCGACGGAGATCGTCCGTCATCAAACCGTCCTCTGTAACGGGCCTGAACGGAGACACTGGGGAGCAGCTATTTATTTGCTTTCATACATCAGAGGCCTGGTGCTTGTTTCATCTCCACTCCAGGCAGTTCATTGGACGCACTGCTGGCAGCATGTGTCCATGGTATGTTCCAGTACAAATGGCGTTTGGACGGCTAAGTGTAGCCTCCTAGTGTGAACCATCCGGGCCAGCCAGCTAAACAACTGGCCCGGTGCAAACGGGCCTCACCACATGCACACGCGCGCGCACGCAACCGCACACACACACACACACACACACACACACACACGCAGCTCTTCTAGCTTCAACCACTGCAACGCGCGGTAAAGTAGAAAAGTAAATCAGTATTTAAAAGAGCCACTACAGCATTACCCGGCCTAATAATCAATTCAGGAAAAGCCACATGTTAATAGTCGCCTCAACAAAGATGAAATTGGCAAATGAAGCAGCAGTTTTACAGTTCACCGGTAATTCATCCCGGTAACAACCTTGACAAGCCGTTCTAATTCATCACCGGCCTCTACAGAATGATCACTCAGTACTTGGTTAGGAGGCCCCAGAATAGTTTTACTTAGCAAGAGAGGGACAGGAAGACAAAGATAGAGCAAGGGAGAGGGATAGAAGGAGAAAGAAGAGAAGGGACAAAGGAATACAGATTGAAAGAGAAAGAGATTGGGAGAGAGGGAATGAGAGAGGTGAAGGAAGATACTCTAAGGAGACAGCAAAGGACCAAACTGCTCCTGCTTCTAACATCTGGAATGGGCTGGGAAAGCAAATTCTTTCCTCCTGGAGTTGATCTCTAAAACACTGCCCTGTCAGATAGCTCTACATTATGAAATAACGTTCTGGAAGGAGAGGAGCATTGATTTGCATAGTAATAGGCAGATAGTGTCACCCACCTACGGTGCTGTGTTTTGAGGAAACCTGAAATGTCGGGCTGAATCAGGGCATTATACACTTCTCGTAAATGCATATAGGCTTAAATTAAACTTCGATATTTCCATCCCCAGAGCCTGGAATGAGTGTGTGTGGAAAAAAGAAAGGAGGGAGAAAGAGAAAAATAGTGTATAAATGACTGACGTCTTGGGTAAGAAAAAACGACATTCTGCTCAGGTAAAGAATGAAGTGAAAACAGACAGATATCGATGGGGAGAAAATGGTTGAACGCTATGCAGCCTTCATGCTATCAACTGCATTAAAATATAGGCCCAGCGTATGTTGATGGGATTAAATTAGAAGTTGTTTATGTTGATGGGATTAAACTTGAACTAGTTTATGTTGATGGGATTAAATTTGAACGAGTCTATGTTGATGGGATTAAACTAGAACTAGCCTATGTCGATGGGATTAAATTAGCCTAGCCTATGTTGATGGGATTAAACTAGGCATAGTCTATGTCGATGGGATTAAACTAGTCCTTGCCTATGTTGATGGGATCAAACTAGTCCTTGCCTATGTCGATGGGATTAAACTAGGCCTAGTCTATGTCGATGGGATAAAACTAGGCCTAGTCTATGTCGATGGGATTAAACTAGGCCTATTCTATGTCGATGGGATAAAACTAGGCCTAGTCTATGTCGATGGGATTAAACTAGGCCTAGTCTATGTCGATGGGATAAAACTAGGCCTAGTCTATGTCGATGGGATTAAACTAGGCCTAGTCTATGTCGATGGGATTAAACTAGGCCTAGTCTATGTCGATGGAATTCAAAGGGGATATTGTGAGATGCACTATATTGAGAACGTTAAACACACAGTCTTGATGAGAATGAGAGAGACCACTACATTGTGTATGCGCCTGGGTGTGTGCGTGTGTGTGAGAGAGCTTAAGCGCCTTCGGTAGCATCCAGTACGGGTCGCCTCTCCACGCTGCCAATAAGGTGATGTCTCTAAACCAGTCTCTGCCATGCTGTGGCTGAATCATCTGACTTCACAACAGCCCACCGCTCCGCGGTTCAGCTCAGGACGGCACCCCATTGCCTGTCTATCCTTACTGGGTGAAAGGCAGAGGGTGTCAATGGCGGAGGAACGTGTGAGTCATTCGACGCAAGAATGCACAACGCCGTCTTACATTCGCTTAAAGGAGAAATGTGTTGGCTTTGTTGAGCACAACGAAGAGGCAGGCAGCAGATCAAACACTGCGAATGATACAAAGATTTCACAAACACTTCAAAAGCACACACACACACACATACACACACACATATATATTTCCTTTTTGTTCGCCTATGAGGTTTTCTCTCCATGTGGCGTCAACAACAACAATAGCTAGGATAGCGGTGGCATAGAGCGGGCAAAGCCCAAATTCCCATCTCTCTCTCCAACACACTCTCCCTCTCCTCTGTCTGCACAAGGCACATCACCTGCTGATGGAGATTGCTAGTGATGGTGGAATTGAACTGAAGAGCATGGCCTCAGAGAGCTGATTTAGCCTCACAGGACCTTGGCTTCCTGTCAACACAAATTGTCTGATCGCACACACAGACACACACACACACACACACACACACACACACTAAGTGCTGCGTGGAAAACATGTTTTTATTCCTAATTGAGCGCAAGCACAATTTTTAAACATCAGAGAAGCGTTCAAGTGTGCTCATCCAGTACCATACATGATGTCACACACACACACACACACGTCGGCAGAGATTAGATGTGGGACAACATCCACTGGGAGAGAAAACACCATATTTCAATTCTAAGCTTCACTAGCTTTCAAATGAGACAATTTTTGCAAGTCCCCACCCCATTCTCTTCCCACAGTGTGAACAACACACTGTGGTCCCCAACCCAGCTAACACAGAATTGCTTAAAGGCTCCGCCCGCCGCCCAAACGGTCCCCTGCTCCCTATGTAGTGGACATCCTTACCCCAGGGCTCTAGTCAAAGGCAGTGTGCCGCACGGGGAACAGGGTGCATTCTGGGGCGCCGTCTCTCTCCAGGCCCCCGGCAGCGTAGGGAATAGTTCTCATTATTGACAAGAGCTGCAGCAAACTACAGCAGCCCCCCTTCAGACATTGACCCAACGCAATAGGAGTTATTGAGGGATTTGTTTCTGGCAAAGAGAGAGGGAGAGAGAGACGGAGAGATAGTGAGGAAAAGCTAGATAAAGACGGAGAGGAAAACATACAAAGAGACTAAAGGGAGACAGAGAGTGAGAATCCGTGTCATAGGCACACGTCTCTCTGAGAATGTGATCATGCGAGGGAGGACAGCTTTCTCTCTCCGTCCAACCAAGCCGTCCACAGCTGCCCGAGAGCAATCAGGGATCTATCCATCAAGCTCATGTGAAGACCCTCCCTGAGCAGCATTTGATATCACGGCGAGAAAGCAGCCGATGGGTCCACCCTGACTCACACACGACGCGCCGCCTAAACAGCAATTTCGACCAATCCCAGGGCAGCGAAGTAGCCGATCCCCTCTCGCCCGTCACCGGCAGATACGACAGTCGTCTATTCCATGATCGCGCCGCTGTCCGTTTCCAGATGAACAGCGGCGTGCGGGAGCTCATGTGCAAGTTGCGTACATCGTGCGCAGGCTATTGCAAACCGCTTGGCTTGAATCCTGAATGCTGATTGGCTGGAAGCCGTGGTACATGAATCTGCATACCACAGGTGTGATAAAACTGCCGTTAGCATCCAGTTTGTAATAGCAATAACACATCTTGGGGGTTTGAGGCATATTGCCAGTTCACCACAGCTAAGACGTGTGGTGCCTAAGAACAGTACTTAGCCGTGGTCTAACGCCCACACACCCCAAACCCACACGCCTTTCTGCATTTAGTGTAACCGCTATTTGATTTTGCCTCTCTCTCCCCTCAGCCAGGCCACTAAACGACAAACCGATTCAAAGATCTGGGCAGTTGGACCAAAACCCGCGGTCAGTAGATGCAAGGCGCGCCCCCAAACATTTCCACAGAAAGTATCACCTGTGCACACTGGGGTCGACCGCGCCAACCGTTCCGACAGGGGAGGGCCGGCGGCTGGGTGCGTACTCACCTGGGGTGCCTAATGTCCGGTAGGGAGCGGTCCAGGGCAATGTTGTTGCTGACGTAGATGTTGAAGCCGTTCTCTCTGTAAACTGAGTCGTCACACTCGTCTTCGGCAAGCGGGTACGGCTTGCCGTGTTCCCCTTTCCCTAGAAGATAGGAATTATTTTTCAAGGCGCCGGATGTGTGTGTGTGTGTGTGTGTGTGTGTGTGTGTGAGAGATCAACAATATGTGTACTTGTACAGATAGTATAAATGGAAAAACCTTGTCAGGTCACCACCAGAGAAATTGTGATTTCTGGATTAGGCGTTTTTGGGAAAAACATCCAGATGTTAAATGAAGGTTCCGTTTCGATTCATTCATCGCTGTGTATCTTCAGGGTTACGCGTTACGGCTAGGTTAAGTTTAAACGGCATTGAAGTCAAGCCTAGGGCAAGGGCAAGGCCTAGAAAAACGTGTCAGAGCCGTTCTTAGGTCCCCACAAGGCTAGAATAAAAAAACGCCTGTGTGTGTGTGTCATTAGAGATGCAAAACACCATACTTTGTATTGTAATCAACACTGGCCTGTTCCCAACAACAGAACTGCGGCTTCGTAAATTGAATAACCAGCCCCTTCTTCACACTCCGCTTAATATGCTTACAGAGTAGATATTTAATTTTCCTCGGATACTTGACCCTAATCATCTGTGCTGTTTAGACGCGAGTTAAACACAAACAACTGGCCGGGACCCTGTGTGGTTTTAACCGGCACGGCGGGTGAATAATTCGGTGGGAGGGGCCTGCTGGGGAACGTTCGGCAGTGCTTGATTGCTTATGGTTTCTTGTGACACGCCGTATGCTGAAAATGTCACCCGTTCAGGTACGACGTCAAGACGCCCATGTTTGGTGAAGCTGTGCTAGTGAAAGGTTACCATGGGAGCGCAGTGCATGTGGCATGCTAAGCCAGTAAACTGTGGCTTCATATTAAATTTCATCGCCAACAGGCTAAAATACTGGCTAAAATACTGTATTTAAACATTTCTTTATCCCCTATGCAGTGGGTATGCTAACACAATTTAACTTTTTAAAAGAACATAGCTTGCTTTGTATTAATTTGCTCATTCTAACTATTCAATCGGGGCAGTGGTGAACGAATATAAATGAATACTATATATAATAGTCCAGATATTAATGTCCTCTAGGTCTTCAAGTGTCAATGATTGTGTTGTGAGACGGGAAGGTGGTTTCTAAGTGTGAACGTCCTGTACGTGATTTTCAACGTGCCGTGGTGACGAAGAAAAATCTCCATCTAGGACGGACAATAAAGTAATTCAAATCCATAGAATCGATCCGCTCAGGCTACGGTCTTGAGTCCATGTTCTTGAGTTCATGTTCTGAGACGCCCGGCGATAAACCTGGACTGAGAAACCCACTGAGAGTCTGTGTGTGGTGACTGAATCACGACACTCTGCCGTGTGAATTACCGCCATGCGCTTGACTCACTGCCCACCGTGAATAAAGCCCCAGGGGCTCCGACGCTGGTGGAAAACGCGAAGCGCGTCACTTAAGATGCCAATCACACATGACTGACAGCGTCTCTTTCATCTAATTAAAACGTTTACCGCATTTATACCTCCCGGGAGCCAGAACTCGCGTGTCTTCACGGCATACTTTATTCATTGAGGATGAGGCAATGGCATCTCAATTGGATATAGAAGCGTCTAAATCTGCTAATGTGCATTGTTCCCATTGGAAGAGGGGGAGAAATGAATGAAAAGAAAAGCAAGACAAACAGATAAATGCATAGGCTTGCAGAGAAAGCTCCCCTAAAAAAACACTCTTAGAGCATATTGTATGGCATGTTAAAAGGTTATCCCCGAAAACCTTACTGGTGTGGCAAACATGCAGTAAATATACACTGACAGCTGGCTTTGTTTGATGTCCTAGCGAGAGGATGCAGAAAAGAAGACAATGACATTCTTAACGAGGCTTTCCTTTTGATGTGCGAGCGAGAAGAGGAAAACGTGGACAATTTCCAGAATGACTACAAAAGAGTGAAATAGAAAAATCTTTGTTTTTGTAAAATATTAAATGGATTTGGAAGCGGGTGGCGGGAAATATTTTGTGGGCGCCGACTGCCAAGTAACGGCTTTTGTTTTTTAAGGGGAGGTATTCTGTGACAATCTGAGACTGGAAATAGAATGAGACGAAAATCCACGTCCCCGCACTGCCTCTCATGAACACCATTAATTGGAAATGCTTTGCCAAAACAACGCTAATGAACAAATCACTTCTTGTTAATAAATTGTTGTTTTTATTCTACAGCGGACTGAAATATACATTCACATCCATGTCGATCACCCACTTTCCCTAAATATTGCGGCGAGGTCAGTCATTCTACCTTGCGTAGTTCCGGCTCCAGGAAGCTTAATGTTCTCTCTGCACGCAATTATTAAAAACGCTACACACACAACCTAGGGTTGACAAACTCTTGCGCAGACGGGTTTAAAAACAAAAACGGGCTAATTATATATTCCAGTCCAGTAGACCCAAACAATAATGCACAATATTAATGGTTTTCTAATTCATTCTTTCAGACTTTCAGTGAGGGATTGATTTTCTAAACAATGGCCGTTCAGAAAGAAAAACGTGGCCAAAGTGGATCCACCTGATTTCACTGCTGAAAGAAAATGTAAATGGATGCGATTAAAAGGCATAATGGGATGGAAAAAAGAGAGAAAATCACTAAGTTAACACTTGAATCACTCCTGTATAGTTCATTATTGGAATTAGTTTACTCGCTCAGCCTCGGTTGGAATATGTTGGTATTCCTGTGTCTGTTCACCAGGAGTGACGGCAAATGTCACCATACATAAGATGTAATGGACTAGGAGGCCTTGATCCTGGAACAGCCCTCCTGCTCTGAGACTCTGGGGATATTGGCTCTTTTCATTATACAAAATGAGACGGATTGAGGAGACTCGATCCTTCAACGCCACTCCCAATTTGACACGCTAATTCAGATACAGGCACTATTCGGTAATTACGTATCTACTCACAACAGACCTAGGTTGATACCGGCCGACGCCTATACATGCCCGACATTTAATTAACACCACCATCGCCGACACCGAACACCAGCCCAGTGACGCGTCCTATTCATGTTGCGATTCTGGAGCAGAGAAGCGTCCTGCGCGGTGAATACACAGGCCCGCGCAAAACAACTGGCCCGACTGCCCCCCCCCCCCCCCCCCCCCCCCCCCCCCCCCCCCCCCCCCCCCCCCCCCCCCCCCCCCCCCCCGCGCCCGCCATAGTTTCGCATTAAAACGGGGGCAAATTCATAATTCATCCCTGGGTTTTTCATCCACTGATGGGCTAAAATTAGTTTGATTCATCAAAAATGAATACCGGGCTTTTATCATTAGCGCCGCCGCCGAGCCCTGGCAGATGGTCCGGTAATACATGCTGTGTGTTGTGGAGGTCTGTCGTCAGCGTGACCGTGTGTCCCGGCCCGAAGAGACGCCGGGGCCAAAGAGGGCAACGTTCTGGGGCTAAACCGGCAGCGCTACAGCGCTACGTGACGTGACCATGCATCTGCAATGACACCTTATTCCCTGTCTAGTGCACTAGTGTGAACCGACGCCCGTGAGGGGAAGTGGAGAACACCCTGGCGTTTGGGACGACGGTCCGTCTCTGTTATAATGGGGCCTGGTTGCAATTCAACTTAGTCTAATCTGGCTAATGACTGTATTTAATACTCTGAAGTCTGCATGCATTTCAATTTATGTCCGGCTTCCTCAATTTGAGAAGCAATAAAAGTTTTCTATTCTCCATTGTCAGCCCATGATTAATATAGCCTCTGACATGTTTATCTGCGGTTGACATGAACCCCTGACCAAAATAATATATTTCCTGTCTGGCGTTGATGATTTATCTGGTTGGCTTCAAATGTTTCCCAGCTCTAAGTCTGTCTCTACCAGGGGGGGACTATGGAAATCTATCAGCTGAAATATTACAGCTGGCAACGCCGCAGTGATTTAGCATGGAGGGGGGCTAGGACCGAGAGGGCTGTGGGCAAGTTTGGAACAGAGCTCTTTTTGACCAATACTGCAGGATGAGGACAGACTGAGGCCGCCTCAGTGTGAACCAGGACAGGGAACACAGGGTCTCTGCCTTTCCGCTCTTTAATTGTCATTTACGTAACGAACGGAGAGAGAAATGACGGCGACACGGGTACACACAGTGCCAGGCTCCATGCACGCTCCCCTAACCCGGGTACTTTTTGGGGTTTGAATGATGCAACTCGGTGACTTGTCTGGCAGTGACCTTTCCTACTGAATGTAAATCTGAAATTAGATCCTGGTGCGTATTATAATTTCACAAAGGGTTAGAGACAGCTCTGTGAGCTGGAAACCACCACAATTACGGCGATTCGGAAAAAAAATACTGGGCTCAAATGAAAATTCACATATCCAGGATATGTCTCCCAATTGGGGAGTTTTTCCTAGTCATTGAAGTTCAACACTACTGTTGTTTGCTCCCTAGGGTTTAAGGCCGGGTGTTTTGTGAAAGCACTTTGTGACAACTGCTGATGTAAAAAGAGCTTTATAAAATACATTTGACTGATTGATTGGTTGACATGGCTAATGTGAATGTAATCGTGACGGTAAGTTCAAATAGATCAATGTGTTGCAACGATTCTGTACATTAGCTACACAGTAAATCATTTGACCATTGTATTGCCTTGGAAACAGGTCTCTGCTTCATAAACTTGCAACCATTACGGAGAACTATTACATGATAATTAATGCTAAATTATTTTAGACTAATTCAGAGTGAATTGCTTTAACCTTGGTGAGGAGCGAATGAAAAATCTTTCCAAAAGGAATTTGTTTCTGATATGCTGTTTCTTGTATGGTGGTTCTCTGTGGCACCCAGACACACACACACACACACACACACACACACAACCGTACCAACTCGCAGTTCATCTCTCCTGATGCTCTCATTATCGTGCCAGTCTCTTCTCTTCAAGCCGTCCATCCAGGTGTAAATGTGTCCTTCGCTCAGACCCAATGAGAAGCCCTGTGGAAATAGAGGGAGAAGGATGAAGAGGGAAGTAACGGGGGAGAGAGACAACTCCATAACTCCACCATCGCCCGCTTCCAGAGATTAAATGCCGCATATCAATGTGTGCCTGAATAGTCTGAAAAGTAAAACGCCACATTTACATATTAATAGAGCATTCAGCCCAGATAATTTCACTGACCATCACGTCTATTCATTCTCTCGTCACATTATCGACATTTAAACATCTCTGGATTTACCATTTATATTTTTAAACTGTTAAATTTAACAGTTAGAAATGCTCTCTAAATTGCTTCCCTGTGCAACAGAAGCATGAAGTTTGTAATAATTCAGATATCCTAAGCGATGTTCTGATTTCTGTTTGTTTTCCCTGCATTTCAAAGGTTGCCTGGGAGGTTTGGAGACTTAATTGGCTTCAACCTGAACTCTAACAGGGATCTGGCTGCAAACACAAATACAGTAAATCTTTTATACTGTACATTCATCTAACAGCTAGAGGGGAACGAAAACGCTTTTATCAGTCGCAAACGGTAAATGCCCCATGAGGCAGACAGGACCTTGTAATATCACACACACACACACCCGCACGCGCACACGCACACAAACACACACACACACACACACACACGCACACACACACACACACACACACACACACACACACACACACACACACACACATATACACAATGCAAACTCCTAATCTGATAAATCACATTGGTGTGTATAATCGTATTAGTCATCGCAGGTGCAGGCAAAACGTATCCCTTCCTGGCCTGATGTATTTTCAGGATTAGAAGTCGTCGTCACGCCAACGTGGCTCCCGGCCAAACCCTCCAAAAACCCAAGTGCATTTTACAGGGTCCCCAGTCTTATCGCGCAGAGAGAAGAGGGGAGCAACACTGCGCCATTCCTCGGGGTGCCCAACAAAGACACTCATTGACCAACGGAAAGCACGTTAAAGTGGACCAGAACGAGTCCGCGGTGTCCTGGCGGTTTCCAGCCTGCAGAGAGCAGGTCTCTTTTAAACCTGAAGTACCGTGGGTCTTTCTGCGAAGGCTCCACTTGCAGGTCAGTCACCACATTTCCCTCTGCAGGCCAGGCTGCCGCATCCCTTGAAAAAGCAGATGCGGGCAAATGCATCATGGGTACCTGCTCTGTTTGTTTAGGGGACAATAGGGGTTTTAAGAATAGCAACCACTCGACCTGGGTTGCTGTAGCTCAGTGCCACATGCGTCCGAGACAGCGCCACACCAGAGACGAGACGAACCAGGCGCCCTGCGTTAGGATCCGCTCGTCCGTTAGTGAGAGCCACCCGGTGTATTCTGGGTACGAGGTACTCAGCATTAGGTCCGACAATCTCGGCACGCTCCCACGTGGCTCCGATTCTAGACGTCGTATTGAAACAAGACTACGTTAAGCGTTAGACCCCTATGAAAGCGACAGGTATGCAAGCAAACTTTTTTTTTAAATCAAATGTATAATTTATTACGTGCTAACTGAGAGTCAGCCGGGTGGCCACCGCATTAACCGACAATAATTTTCAGACCAACCCCCGTGTTCGAAAGCGGATTCCGGCCACTCGGTCGCTCAGCAGCTCACACTGGCGAATTGTAAAAATAAAATATGTAGTACGGTCACCTCGGTCTCATAACGTTTTACCCACTACTGAACAACACCCAGGACGGAAGCGGCAATAATACAGATGACATGCCAGAGAATAGTTCAGAGTCCATTCTTTTGCTGAGCTCATTCTCAAACATAATAATAGTGTCATTCTGTGTCGCTATTATCTTGTCTACGGGATCCTGACACGACGTGAATAAGTTAACTCCGAGAACAAACACAATCCTGAACAGTAAATCAACATGCGTTTCTCATGGGAACCGTGCTGGAGTGGATTACCCTGGGCTGATGGGTGGGTGAAGCACGCATCAAAATAAGGGATTTGGAGATAGATGAACAATAGCACTTAGACCCACACAATAGGAGAGAGATGTGTGTGCCCGCCCGTGAATAACTTGCGAAATATAATTCATCTGGATTTAGAAAGATTTATGTCACGACAAAGTCCGCCAAAGCTTGAATGAGGAGATGTTTTAAAGCTAATCAGACTTCACTGGATATAATCCAGTTGCTATACGGTTGAGCGTGATCTACGGAGCATGTCTTTGGGAGATCCAGCAGGCCCACTTTGGCTTATCTTGATCTGAGGTAAAAAGGACAGAGGTCTATAATTGAAAATGAGCTCTAATAAAATCTAAAATTTTGTGTGGAGGAAATAATGAATCGGAATATACTCCATGACACTCCATGATACTCAAGTGTTAGGATCCAGAGACCACATTTTACAGGCCTAGAGCACAAGTAATTGCAACTAACATACATACGTCTTTCTACAGGGAATCAATGCTGCAAATTCGTTAGTTTTATTTATAAAAACATTCATTCATAAAAATATGTTTAAATATACATTTTGACTACAAAAAAAACTGCTTATTATATAGAGTTGAAATGTACCTAGCTTTTTCCCCTTAAAAATAAATATAAAATACTTTTTTTTTTACTTACACAGGCTTTTATCAGCCATTATATCTGCTGTGTATATTAAAAAGAAGAACGTTCCCATATGGATATCCAATCATGTGTCTCTGTTCTGCCTGTCCCCTATTGACTTGTCTTAATTCCAGTCTAGTGTGAAGAGCCTGAGAGGTTGAAATCATTACAGTAATAACTGCAACCCTTAGAAACCCTGCACTCTGAATCATTTACATCTCTTTTCAGGGTGACACGGGACACGCTGCAAAATAACTGCCTAGGCCAAAAGGTAATCCCAATATAAATGAGTGCAGTTTTCCGTTATTTATTTATATAGTCCTATAATTCCGATTGAATTCCCACCTGGAGTCACTAGGGCCACGCCTTGTACTTTGTCACACGCACAAAAGACGGACATTATCTCCTCATGAAGGGGAAGGTCCAACGGTGCTGGAGCTGGCCACCAACATTGTGTGACTTCCTCCTCTAAGACTTCCAGGTTTTTCAGACTAGGACCCAGGCACACACACACACACCCACCCACACACACAGGTTTGTACAGCTAACCTCGTGGGGACCAGAAAATAAAAATTGCATTCTCCCTTGCCCTAATCTTAACCCTAACCCTAACCTTAACCCTTACCCTAATCCTAACCTTAACATTACCATAAACTAAATTTAACCCTAACCCCAACCTCAATAAAGTAAAATGTATGCCTAAACTTTACCTAGGTGTAATGCCTACCCTTAACCCTAAACTTAACCAACAATTCCTGAACCTTAAAGAAACCCTGAATCTAACTCTAAAATCTATTGTAAGTTTGACCCTAAACCTAAACCCTGAGCCAGAAATTGACTTTTCCCTCATGGGGACCGGCAAAAGTTCCCCATGTGTCCAATTTCTTGTGGTTTTACGGTACTTATGGGGACATTTGGTCCTCATGAGTATAGTTAGACCTAAAACACACACACACACGCATGCACGCACAGAGAGAGTTAAGGAATACTGTGAATGTAGCAGGCAGCAGCCCGAGCAGATGTTCAAGCCCTTTAACATGTCGTGCTTTGAAGTGATTTATTCCATTTTACCAACTGTCGTAATTACATTGATAACCAGTTTACAACAGCTGTAAGGGAACTCTGTGGTGGTGGTAAATGGCCAATATAGGGCTGTGTCCGGGCACATATAACCCCCACCCGTGCCTTATTGCCTGAAAGAACCGTGACTGAAACGTTATTTTCTATCACCCAGACGAGGATCACATGAGGTGTGTCATATGGTCAGGACTCACTTCACATCACAATGATTTGTTTCCGTCCGGGCTTCATCCTGAACAGAACATCAGTATGCGTTACGCGTCTTACAAAGTTGCCTCAGGAAATCAACTGAAGGGTGTTTACCTGTTCAGGGTTGTCTTGGACTCATTTTGAACTGTGAGACTATTCAGCTTTGTGTTTTTTTCCTTCTTCCTTCAAGGTCCTTACAGCAATGGCTGTGAGCGCTGCGGGCCGAGGAGTTACAGTATAACCACCAAAGAATACATAATGCTCCGTGGTCGACAAACAAATCTGGAACTCAAGATGCCGTGTGGCACGAGTCAAAAATGTAATTTCACGGTACACTTTTTTTGTTACACTATACATTTTAAAATTGCACTCTAGAGTTGTGAACCTGTCACCACCAAACATTCCTGGGAGTTCAGTCTAATCGGGTGAGTTGGAACTTTGGGCCAATCTGACAGTCACTGACCAACTTACAGTATATTTTTAAAGAAATGCATGAGTTTTTTACTGAATAAACAGAAACAGGGAAGTATAAGTCACATGATGATGACTTGTGAATACAATTACAAAGACTGCATGGTGGCTTTAAGTGCAGGCTTTAAAGGCTGATCCTCAAATATTTTCCCCAACCTTCTCCGACAGATGTACAATACAAGTTATTTTTGTAAGCATCCTGTGTTAGATACTAGAGAGGGTGAATGCAAATGGTTATTTTCCTCTATTCCCTCTCTGTATTTTAAAAACATGGAGAAATAAATCCCCAATGCTTTGAGAGGAGAAATGTTTGCAAAGGTGGAAATAAGTAAAATCCACCAAGTTCAGCATACTGTACTTCTTTATCTCCACTATACTCTAGACAGATAACGAGACGGACATTAAGTGGAATGAACTCGCCTGGGGACTGTAGCGTTAGGGTGGAAATCTGAACACAGCACTTGGTCAATACATGACAGGTCTACTCCAATCAAAACAAAGGATGGCACGGGGTGCAAGGCAGACTAAGCAGGGCTACACTGGTGTAACTTAGCGACAGTTTAAAGGATGCAGATGATGCCTGCCACTGAATCTTCCCCCATACATCAATCAAATCAACCAATCAATCAAGTGTATTTTATAAAGCCCTTTTTACATCAGTTGTCACAAAGTGTTTTTACAAAGAACCTGGCCTTAAACCCCAGGGAGCAATGAACAGTAGTGTTTAACTTCAGTGGCTAGGAAAAACTCACTAAGAATGACAAAATGTAGGAGGAAACCTAGAGAGGAACCAGGCTCCGGGGGGGTGACCAGTCCTCTTCTAGCTGTGCCGGGAGAACATATTAAGAGTCCAAATAAATCTGCTTTAGCACATTATGATTGCTTTTAGGCCATACCCTGTACGAAATAAAATCTGCTGCAGTATCCAGGTTCAGACCTGTTACTCGGTTATGGCACTAGTCTGGGGCCCAGACTATCAGTGGTTTTCTATTCTGCTCAGTCTCTGATTAGAGGGGTGGAATCAAAACCAGCAGTACCTTAGATCCCAAAGCCTGGAGGTGAGAAACAAAGAACACCTTCATGGAGGTAAACACATTTACTCTCTGTGTAGGACTCTTTCTCTCTGAAACAAAAACATTTGTTTTCCTCAATCTTCACCTGTTCCGTTCTCCTTGCTCTCAACCAATCTGATCTCAGCCATCCTCTCCTGTACTATACTGTACCCCTGTCTCTGAAAACAAGCTGCTGGATTTTTTCATTCAACTGTCCTATGTTAATGCTGTTCATCTGTTTCTTCTCCTCTTCCTCCACAGCGGATCTTTCTCTTTCTCCTCTACTATCGTTCATCTGTCCCCTTCGCCGTTTTCTCCTCCTTCTCTCCTCCTCCCCCTCCTCTCCTCCTTCCCTCTGTTGTCAGTGCATGCTGAGCCAGGCGGTCTGTCAGGCTACACTCGCTGCACATTGATTCCAGTAAATTTAGCAATTACAGGCTCTGCCCAGACAGTCCAAAGGCCATGGGCCACAGACACACTGCACAATGTGCTACTTAATTACACACGCCCAAAGCTGCTCTCTACGGGGAAACACTTGGGTCTTGCCGGAGTTGTCTTATAACATACAAGCGCTGACACACAAAGATTAACATTCAAGGATGCTCAGGTCTCTGTTTCCTGACAATGGCAAACATTTCTTGTGTAATGAGGGGCCAGATGATTTGATTTTAGATCCGATACCCGCGGTGATGCCGGAGCGTACTGCCTAACAGCCCACCTGTGCATGGATGGGGGATCTCTGAATGTCTCTGATCATACGCGTCCAACGCTGTCTCTCCCCAAAAAACAACAAATCCCCTACGCTGGTTCCAGAACAGCCTACGCGTACTGCGATGAAAACTGCCATCATACAGCAGTGGCGGGCGAGTGACGACGTCATCACCGCCAGGTGTAGCGACGAATATCAATGTGTATTCGGCGGCCAGTTGGGTCTCCCCTCTGCGTCGCTCTCGGCGATGGTTACCGTGACTCACAAGGTTCCTTCAGTCCTCCACCCCGCTCTCCTTCCCTCTCCCACTCCCCATTCTCTGCCAGGAGAGGCACAAACACGGCGTGATATTTCACTCTCCCTATGCAAATGTTTGCCCATCAGAGTGCAGTGAAGGCCGCGGTGCAGCCGCCGAGGTCGCCCCGCCCTCTGGAGGGAGAGAGGCCACCAGGTTGACACCGGCGCCGACTTCACTCAGCATCAGTGGGCTGATTTATTCCTGAGGCGGAATCGGGGGCTTTACACCTCAGGAAAGAGAGAAAGGCAGCGAGTGATGGAGAGAGAGGCATAGAAGAACAGAGACAGTCGGCCATATTCATGACCCCAGACGCCGGTCTCCGTAGGCCTAGCGCAAGCTCAGAGGGGCCAGCGTGTAGGCAGAGGGACGCCTGTCCATCACCGTGATCTTCTGGTGCAATGTGGCGCTGCACTCTGAGCCAGGCCAGGCTTTGCTCGGTAAACCAGCAGAGTCTCTGATGAATGGTCTACGGGGGAGGGACGCGCGCGGCACATATCCTCCATGGGTCGGTCTTTTGGAGTCAGTCCTATGGCGGACACATTAATTCCAGACCCGACGCCTGACATCAGTACAGATATTCTTCCCCGACAACCCGACCCACCCACACAGAACAGTTCCGAAGGTCAATCAGTTCCCTGACAAATTACATCTACTTGTTTTGTTTTCATGATTTTTTAAATGGTGGTCTATTACATGGAGAAGCTGCGTTTAGCAGTTATGCTGTACACAACTGGAATAAACTACTAGAAGATCTTAGACGTTCACCAAAAGTGTCAATTTTTAAATCCAGGCTAAAAACTCTTTTCACGTGCCTATGACTGAGCTCTTAAACTTAACAACACTGTGAGCCTTAAAGCTTCCTATATTTGTATAACAGCACTGTTTAGTCTTACAGCTTTTATAGCTTCCTATGATTTTATATTCTATTTCTATTTTCTTATTCTATGTTTTATTATTATGCTGTATTTTATATTTCTGTTCTTGATTTATTTTGTTATTAAATGCATATCTTGCTATCTTTTACCAATTGTAATGCAAGTTCTGGTGCTATCAGAGGAATAACCTCTGTGTAAATGTAACCAATCTAATGATGATGGATCTGACTGTTTTAATTCTATTGCATTATTTTTATTTTCACTGTCAAGCAAATTGAATTGCTTCTATGTATGAATTGTGCTATATAAATAAACTTGCTTGCTTACTCCCCTTCCCTGCATCAATTACTGTGTCTGCATGTCCAACCAACAATCAGATATAAAATGGAGACCCAAGCCATGAATTAAGACTGATTTCTTTCTGTTTTCGCCAAGAAATGTCACACTGGCACATCGACACTGACAATTAAAAAATATATTTGTAAAACAATCGCTTTCTAACTAGCCTACTTAGCTACGCTCAAACTTTGCACGGCTTGTGTGCGTACAAATAAAGTGGCAATTGAAGATGCAGTCTGTTATTAACAGGATATTTTGTTAAACCTGCCCCTTTGGGCTGAATGTGTAATACATTATTTATAGGTGTATAGCCCTTTTGGCTCAATAGCGCCACATTTAAGACCAGTGGTCAAAAATCACAGGTTGTTTCTTTAAGTGATCTATCATGTTGCTGTTCTTGTTCACAGCAAAATCATTCCAAACAACGCATTTCCTTCATGCAGTACCAATTTCTTTGACAGCGTATCTCCCCTCATGCACTGTCTACATCTCCTATTAGCAGTTATCCTGAGAGATTCGGAAGCCAATATACTTGGCAATGTATTCTGATGTAGAGGAAGAGCTAGCTCTGCAGGTGGACAAATTGGAATGATTCAGCCCCACGCCAAAAACTGACAGTTCCCTGCATGACACTAACACTGGGTGCGTGCGTGGCTGGCAGACGCATATCTTCACATCACCATTCACACAATGAAATTTGCAACACAATGCAACACAGAGAGCTTCTGGGTTTGAAAAAATACCCGATTATTGCCTTAAATTAGGCAATTTCCAACCTGAACAATAAATGCTTGAATCCGAGGGCCAACCGAATATGTATACATTCCACCCGCAACCTTGTATTTCTAATACATCAATACATTACATCATATATATTACATACAGTATGTAGAACTGCTTTGTATACATTCTGTCTACAATGTGTCTACTAGCGTATCATGTATTTGAACATCTCTTTCATGATATCTCATCCGGACACAGGTTACCGTGGTTCATTCTGGGAAGGACCTCCTGCGGGCATAGGATCAATCTACAGCTGTGCCTCTGGTCTCCCATCCCGGGTTTCGCAGCCCTGATTAAATGTGATGTTTGTGATTGACAACTCCCAACGAGCTATTGTGAGAATGCTTGTGGAGAGATCTCCACTTAATAACTACACGGACCCACAGCTGCCTTCACGGCCATTTCATTCTTTTCCTTCCCCTGCTCCATTACCTCCTGTTCTCCTCCTCCCATCCCCATTCCTCCTCCCTCCTTCGACTTCTCTTCCATCTATTCTTCCGAATCTTCTTTCTTTCATCCTCCCCCAGCCTCCCCTTCCCGTGCCCTATTCATCCCTCCCCCACCCTCTCCAGTGGCGTGATGTTCTCCTCCCCTTCGCTTCAGCTTTCCCATAGTGCATCAGTAAGTGTAATGTTGTCAATGGTATGCAGGGGCTTTGGCGTGTGTACGACCCATGAACGTGACACCTCGAAGGGCTTAGCTTGCAGGTCCACTGTGTGTTTCAAGGAACACATCCAGCGGCTTGAAATGACCACGATCCAAGTGCCTTGAAAGGTTTGCGCCGTCGATCGATGGCTTAGCGAAGAAAAATGTCTATGTTTCGAATACAATGCATGCCGCGTTTTCTATAATATCTGTTCCCCACCCACCAGTAATGTCGAGCCACTACAATAATCTTACATGTAACTTGTATGTGTTTTGGCTGCCATTCCCGTGTTAGAGGAATTTAAACATGTAACAGCACTGTACCATGCTGCTCCGTCTCTCCCATTCAGGCAAAAAGGGGCCACTCAAGATGGCTGGTGTAAAGCAGAACAGAACCCAGTGTAACGGCGCTTCGTGGTGCATCAGCTCTTTGTGATCCTGTCAGGTAGAGACACGGTTACACTGTCAAGGCTCAGCACCTTAACTGTGATATCGCGAGCTGTCCTTCAGCACCGCCGTCTCACGGCTGGGAAGTTGTCAGAATCACGAAATAGCTCAATACTGACTGGCTCACTCAGAGTTTGATATCACACTGCAGCCAGACTGCGCACTGGTTTTGCCTTTTCCCACGGTTGGTGATCTCCAACGGATCCCCCCGAACACAGATTGCCTGTTTAGGGTGGAGATCTGGGTTCATTGTTAAGTTTGATTGAGGCCTTGTGAGTGGCACGGTTGTTGCACGCACTGTTATTGTTGTGCCGAGGCACCACTACACTCTGGGTTGAATGGCAGGGGTGATGGTCTCTCCAGGCTGCTTGTGGCCGAGCTGATGTCTACAACCCACACAGCGCTTCTTCCAAGGCATCGGTTAGACTCACTTCCTGGTAAGGTGATGAGAGTGATAAGACGCAGTTAGGTTTGGTGGGACATTTATTCGGGGGAATAGATTACCAGGTTTTCTACTCTGCCGTACCAGGGGGGAAGATGCTGTGATTAGAAATGTTCTCAGAACCTGTACATCCCAGACCCATGATGGTAATGAACCCTGGTACACCCCAGACCCATGATGGTAATGAACCCTGGTACACCCCAGACCCATGATGGTAATGAACCCTGGCACCCCAGACCCATGATGGTAATGAACCCTGGCACCCCAGACCCATGACGGTAATGATACCGGTACACCCCAGACCAATGACGGTAATGATACCGGTACACCACAGACCCATGATGGTAATTATACCGGTACACCCCAGACCCATGATGGTAATGTTACTGGTACACCCCAGACCCATGACGGTAATGATACTGGTACACCCCAGACCCATGACGGTAATG
>JACXGJ010007871.1:0-17274 GCA_016801105.1 Esox niger
CCCCCCCCCCCCCCCCCCGTCTCCCCTCACTAGTGTTTTCACAGCTTGCCCTGCCAGCCCTCCCCTAGCTGTGCCACTCTCCCCTGCCCCCTTCTATTCACCCCTGGATCAGATCTACTTTGGGTAATCTCTCCCCTGCACTGTAATTCCTGCCTCCGTGGCAGATTAGCAATCTGTTCCCAGCAGGCCTCGGGGCCCCACAGATCAGAGCCGAACATGAGACGACGAGAGCACTTTAACCAGCGTCCGTTACACCGGGGAGGTCGGTCGCTGATGGGGGATGGGGGGGGCAAACGAGAGAGGCCCCGAAGCCTGTTTCCACATACACCCACCAATCCTTCAGTGTAGATAGAGCTTATAGCTTGGCTGGGCGTGACATTCCTTACTCTGCTGATGTGGCTGTATCTTCAGCCGTTAATAGGACTCCCAGCTATGGGCTTGCTCTTCGCGCGTCTGCCTGAACCAGCAGCATGACCTTACTCTAGGCCACCAACCAAGTTCGGGTTTGAAGAAACGCATGTATTTTTTTTTAATGGTTTCTTCGCTCTTACCAAAGACCCGTCCGTGTGGCCTGTTCTCTGATTCGTCCGTGAGGCTTAATTGGGGTATTTGTTCTTGCGGTTCCTCTATGTTTATGATTTTGTTTCACCATGCTTAGACAATGAGAAATGTTCCCTCCCCTCGTTTGAAGAGTTAGCGTGCACATGGTCACGTTATTGCTCCAGCCATTCATCTTACCCTCGACTATTCTTTCTCTCTGGTCTCGCTCGCCTGATTGTTTCGCCTGATTAGCATTGTAGCATTGTGTCTCATGTTGGCAATGTCATTAACCAAAGTGCTAAGGCCACCTGATTGGTGGAGTGGCAGTTCCACCTTCCACCCTGAACTTCACATTCCCCATTGAACCCAGTGAGAAGACTTCCAGAGACTGATACGTTGAGTCGTCAAAGAAGCAAGCGATCGGTTTAAAAACAAGCCTAAAGTCAATCCAAAAAGTAGGGAAGGCAGTCATGAGGGTTTGATTAAAGGACTGGAGCAGGTGGTTGTATTTTAGCGACATTCCAGATGGGCCCTGCTCTTCTGGTACTGGGACCTTGAAATTCATTTTCTTTCAAACGAGTCTCTGTATTCGCAGGTTAAATGTGCAGCTGGATAAATAAGTGAACTGGCTGTTGAAATTCTGTACCGTACTGTGTCCTGGACTAGAGGGACCGACTCTGTAAAGAATAGGCCGAACCAAATCAGTGAAGCGACAGCTAGATGTGCTGGAATGGGCCCCACGGACTCACATGGGCCCCACTAAATTCCGCTGTGCAGCCTGTGGAGAGTCTGTTCACCTTTTCCTGATAGCTGCCATTTTATTATTTTATTAACCTGGTAAGGTCCTCTTCTTTCACAACAGTGTCTCTCATGGTGGACTGGTGGTCAGACTCTTGATCTGTCACTCCACCCGCATGACACTCTGTACAAGGAGTGGAACGGTAGATTAACAGACCGGCAGTCGGACTTCCCTGACGGTTAGGGACGGTTTTAGTTGCCACGCAACCTGGGTGTTAGTCTTGTGTCCCTGCATCGCCCTTGGATGGTGTCTTTCCTTCTTGGTGTAGTTCTTTTTTAACGAAAACAAACAATTGAGGTCATGTGACAGGATGAAATGAAACCCAGAGCTCTTGTGGTGGAGTCTGGGAATGTTTGGGCCTGATGCTTGTAACTGCTTCTGTGCTGCTCTCATCGGTGTCTCTGACCTTCATATGACCTTAATATTTAGTCATTATGTGCAATACATTTTTTTTAAATTAAAGGCAGGCTTCTGTCTGTTATCTGTTATTGTTGTAGGCAAGTGCTTCCGTTCTGCACATGACTGTGAAATGGTCCGTTTTCTGTGAAAAACAGTGCTATTGAACATATTGGACAGGTTCATCCTACACAGATGAACCTCACTCTGCCCGTTTGAAATGCTGGTTTTTGTTCCCAACAGAAATTTTGTCTGAAAGAAAACCCCCCAGGGAGCCGTGGTCAGTCCCACGAGCACCCTAATCACGTTGCTTATAACAGTCTCTGGTGCTCACGTCTCCTCCGATTCACTCCGAGGTTCTCCCTGCTCTCCCTAAGACTGCGCTAGGTTGTAGCCTAACTCTGAACAAGCGCTCCCTCTGCTGGCTTTGTCCCCTAACTGCGACTTGTTTTCTGTGTGTCTGAAGTACCAGAGTAGCAGCCTTGTTCAATCTGCAGGTCATTGATGTTCCAGAGGACTGTCGGTTACATGTAAAACCAATCGCGCTGTTTGTGACGTCCTTTCGTTGAGCCTGTCATGTCGCATTTAGCCCGCCCGTTCCTGCGCCCTCTCCGGCTCGCTGATTCGTTCAGTTGGCGTACGCGTCGGTGTCCTGACGCTAACGAGCCCCGCGTCAAGCGAGCGCTGCTATCACGCCACTGGCACAGCCATTGGCTGTCAGGATGTCTCGTCCTCTCAGTGGAATTCACCGGCAGGCTGGTGTGTTGTTTTAGCACACACACCCACTTCCTGTTCTAACCGCTACGTTCCTCAGTACGACGGGAAGGTTTGATGTGTATGTCTCTCACTGTGTGTGTGAGACCAGAGACAACGCCGTGCTAACAGCGAGCTGGTTCGGTTTGAACTTGAACGTGTCCAGTTTTTAGGCTGTTGTATCCTATCTATGTTTATCATTTCAGAGGCTGATAAAACACCCCTGACTGTAGACTCTCGTGTCTATCTGCCCGTCAGTCTGGAAGCTGAGGGAAGGTTTTTAAATATTATTGACTCCTGTCTTCAGACGGAAAGGCACTGGTGTCGTCTTAGTAACCAGATGGATCCATTCCCTACATTTGTCTCAGTCTGTCTCTCCAACTTGGGATCTGATGCCTGGTTTCCTGGTCCCCGAGAAGTTTGCTTTGGTTTAACTACTGTATATAGGAGTTGAGAACAGGCTACGTCAACCTGTTTTTTTGTGTAGCTGCCCACTTTAAACTGCATACCGAAGATGTTTACCAAGATAAAATAGTTAAATGTTCCGGTTTGAGTTCAGGTCACTGTCAGTCTAGACCAATCCAACTCAGCGCTGTGCCTTTAAGCCAGTTCCAGTTTCAACCCTCCAATCACGGACTGATTTAGACCTGGGACCCCATTGGTGGTTGCATTTAATCATGAGGTAGAACCGATAACCTGCAGGCTCCGGGCGCGGTAGGGTCAGAGTTGCATGCCCCAGATCTAGACGGTAGCCTTCAATGATCACATGAGTAGCTGGGCTTAGGTACTGGTCCTGGATACTGTTACTCCGCCTCCTTCCCATTCCAGACTTCCCCAGTGGTTAAGAACAGTAGTTGGACTAGTCTCTGGAATATAGCGCCAAGAATTTAGCTGCTTTCATATCATGACAAATGGGCTGTGTTCATTGGCAGTGTCAGAGGGAAGAAAACCAGTAGATCCCGCGGTTAACGTGTGTGTGTGTGTGTGTGTGTGTGTCAGACATACCAAGGTCGGTAATTCGTTCCTGTTAGAAGTTCCAAGGCTCAGTGTTCTGGAGCCTTCCCTCCCCACCAGAACAGGAGCATTTTTTTGCGTTTCCCAGCACAAATGCTAATGTCCATTGTTTTATTTCGACGGTTATGAATAAAAGATGAAGAAGGGGGACTGTTCCCGCTGTCTTTCGGTGAGCGTCAGCATCGCCATTGTTGTGTATATGAGACGGAGGACACTAACAAATCTTCCCTCTTCTCTTTCTCTCCATCCTACAGAATGCCAAGTCCTTCTCCTCAGACAGCCTAGCGAAGGTCCAGGAGGTAGCAAGCTGGCTTTTGGAAATGAACCCGGATCTGCTGTCGGGGGGCAGCAGCGGCCGGAGGGGCCCGGGGGGGCGGCGAGGGGGGCCAGGGGGCTCGGGTGCCCAGCGAGGTAACGCCTCCTCCTCGGCCCGGACGCCCCAGGGCCAGCAACCCGGAGAGGAGGCCGCCGCCGATGAGGAGGAGCGCATGAACCAGGTGGTGGAGGACCAGGAGCAGCAGAGTAGCCAGCAGTCCAGAGTCCAGCCGGAGGCGTCGGCGGAAGGGGTCAGGGAAGGGGAGGGAACATGGGCCTCCAGAGAGTCAGGAGCCAGCAATGGTCCTCCAGGAGCAGAGGAGGGAGATGTTGGGGGATTCCCCAACGAGGTGAACGGAGGGGAGACCAAAGGTCCCCGTTGGATGTGGGAGGCGGAGCAGCGACCACGGCAGGGCGACGACGAAGAAGAGGAGGATGATGAAGAAGAAGAGGAGAACAACAACAGTGGCAGCCAGCAGGGAGACTGTGAGGAGGAGGAAAGGACAGAGGGCGGGGAGAGGATTGGGAGGGAGGATGAAGAGGAGGAGGAGGATGAGGAGGAGGAAGAAGAGGAGGAGGAGGAGGAGGAGATGGACCAGGACAGTGATGACTTTGAGCATTCTGAGGAAAGTGGTCGGGAAGAAGAAGAAGAGGAGGGTGAGGAAGGCCTCCACTCACCCACCTTCAGGAACAATGTGTCTGTCCCCAACAACAACCTGGACCAGTCGTCGGGTCGCCAGCACCAAAGTTCGCCCGTCAAGAAAAAGGTAAGGACTGACCTGGCGTCAGGCGTGTTGGGTTCTTGCTGTGGTCCTTCCACATTGTTCACAGGGCAGTGACTCAGATTAAAATGGCCTCATTTCCAAACGCTGTTTTCACACATTTTGACTCCATATTTAAATGCCAGACAAAACGTATCAGATGGGTCACTATTTAGGATTTTATGGTCTCAGGACAGGCAATGGATCGTTGAAATGGGACAAAGTCCACAATCATCCACTGCAAGATGCTGTGCTTCTGCATATTTGTGACGATACCTCCCCCTAGTGTTGAGTGTCAGTTAATGCATTTGAAAGTCAGTGTGTCCGTTGATAAAAAGTCCTCGGCCTGAAAGCTTATTCACAAGCTGTTCTGCCCTCCATCCAGCCTTCTTCTCAGCCATGCATCAGGCTGTCTGCATCGTCTTATTTCAGTGCCACGGCAAATATAAAGACTTCAATACAAAAACATTTATATAAGGTTAATTTGGGATCAAAGCAGGAGGCTTATAAAAGATTCTATAAAACATTTGTTCAATCTGCAGGTCATTGATTTTCCAGAGGACTGTCGGTTACGAGTAAAAGCAGCTGCTTAGTAGAAAACCAAGTGTGTTCAGTTGAGATTGGCTGCACATCCTCTCTAATTACTTATCTGATTATAGCCAATGAATAGGCAGTCTTGACGCTCCTGAACAGTAGCGTCTGAAGGACCGATACGGCATCTTACTGTGGGCACGTTTTTCTTCAAGTTGTTGTAGTTCAACTGCACTTGAGGCTGTTCAGGTAGACAGCTTGACCGTTTTAGTTAGCACCCCTTCCAAGCGTATCAGATGGTAGCATGTTTAGCACGTACTGCCGTCGTTTCTGACATTCCGATTATGCTCGTTTAGCTGGAGCGTGTACAGAGGCTGCTGCTCCCTAACTGCTGTAGTGTCCTCGTCTCACGGGATCCTGCGTTCCACCCGGTCAACAGTCGGGTTTGAAGAGACAAACCGCGCCGGTGGCCTTGAATTGAGTCACTCTTGCGAGGACCGAGCCTCCCCTGGACAACTGCACCAGAGAGCGGGCCATTTCAAAAGGCTGCATTCATCCCACCAGAGTAGGACAGTTCTATGGGGATTGACCGCTACATGCCCGGGGCTTGTGTGGTATGACATTGACGCTACTCATGGGAGGCCAGGCCGTCCGTCTCGGTTCTGGTTGGGCTTGGGGCTTGGCCAGAACCTCCAGTCTTCCGCCGCGTTCAGACGTTCCTAGCAGATAGAAGTGGGCGTTGTCTTCGGGGTAGACACAAGGCGTGAACCAGGGCGTGCCACGGGCCCCACCAGGAGCCCCCACAGGCGCTCCTTAGATGTGCCTCTTTTTTTCTGTGATTAGCTTTGTGCCCCTTGCTCCCTCCCACACTCTACCGTGAGCAATGGCAGATGCCAAGATCAAGCTGTGGCGGGGAGACACATTGTAGTGGTTTTGAAAAGGAGACGGGGGGGGGGGGCGGCGGGGGTTTCGAGAGGGCACTGCTGTTGCGATGAATGTGGTATCATTCTCCTCGGAGCGCTCCGTACGAGCTGAAAAACTGAGTGACACCCGTCAACAGATGAGAGAGAGGTGGCGGGTCCATCTGTTACGAACCTTCCGGACTGGCTTCTCCGTTCCTCTCATTCCAGCCTCCCCTTCTGCAATGGGGAATCGCACTTTGAAGGTGTGTGTGTGTGTGTGTGTGTGTGTGTGTGTGTTCGCACATTCCTGTCTGTTTGTTTTCTCTGGACTAGTTTACTCTGGTGATGTGGACGTTCTTGTAGCGGACTTGTGGGAAGGGAAGCATTCGATCTTAATGGCCACAGCTGAGGTACCGTGTTAGGATGGTTCTCTTTTTCACGGTTGTCCCGTTTAGGTTGGAGAAGCAGGCTCATTCACCGTGCTCAATGTCAGTCTGTCAGACTCGTCTGTGACGACGCTGGTTTGTGCCATAGCTGTGCTGTTTTCAGACCTAGTGGGAGAATGCCCTCCAACCAACCTCGTTTTATCTCTTCTGGGATAACTCAAGAGAATTCTCATTGCTTACAGATTACTTGTGGAGATGACATTCGTTTGTTTTTTAACAGCCAGGACTTCATGAAGAGGTGGTCGGAAATATCCTGGGAAAGTTCCCTGTCTGCTCTGAATTTCCCCATAGCGATTAGGACACAATCTTGGGTCATGGCTTAGCCGAGCTCGCGGCTTGAAGTGCCCGTTACATATTCCCCCTCTCCTCGGTATTTATTGTTGTGAAAGGCGAGGACTCCCTCCACGGGTGACCGATGAAAGGAGACCAAACAAAAACAACCAGAATTCCCACGGACCGACTGACCGGCCGTGACCTATTGACCCATGTCTCTGTCACGACGCGACCCCCAAGGCCACATTGCTGCGTCTTTCTCACCACATCAGTGCCACGTGGGCCAGCAACATCAGCCGCTAGCATCGTTTCTTTAAGTTAAGACCCCCCCCCCCCCCCCACATGACCTGCAGTGTCACTATCTGAATTTCCACCAGGGATCAGTAGGTAACTGAAGCTGGCAGACAGAAAGGGCACAGTAGGCAACACATGGCCTCAGGAGGGTACGAGAAATGTTAAAGTAGCCAGTGCCAACGGTGTCCTTGTACCATAGATTAGACCTCGCCACCCCCCCTGCCCGCTGGCACGGGCTTAAGCATTTTTCACATGTTTTATCCTTCGTAGACGTCAGTGCCCTCTAGTACCAGAGAGAGTTCATGAGAGTTAACTTGGGCGTTTTAAGTCCAACTGTATTCCGCAGGGAGAGTCTTGGTCCAGAGCTAGTTGTTATTAGGGCTGTGGTGTATTACTACATGAATTAAATATCCACTCTGTCTTTCCCGGGTTCGCTGTTTGTGGATGTGCATTTGGCATGCAGAACCCACAGCATCGCTTGGGGGGATTAAGAGAATGCTCTGAGGTCATTATCCGGAATATGCTATCAGTATTCAAATCTTACCGGAAGCCAAACAGCTCGAGACATTTAATATTTTATGTGGATAAGATTTTCCAGTTCTCTCTGACTTCTGAGCTCCTCTTTGGGATTCAGGACAACAGAGGAAAGTTGACAGGCAGTGGAGGTCAGGACTGACTGATGAAGTTTGGACAAACGATGCAGGGTTTATGTCTGTGGGCCGTCTGTGGGCCGTCTGTGGGCCGTCTGTGGGCCGTCTGTGGGCCGTCTGTGGGCCGTCTGTGGGCCGTCTGTGGGCCGTCTGTGGGCCGTCTGTGGGCCGTCTGTGGGCCGTCTGTGGGCCGTCTGTGTATTGCTCCCTTTGATGTCTTGAGAGAACAAGTAGCCACATGCTGAGCTCACATGGCTTCTGTTATTGCCTCTTAGAGATGGAGTGGGTCTGAGAGTTGTTTTCTCACATCTGCAGACCGTTATGAGGAGGAAGAGCCAGGTGAGAAAGCCTTCATTCCGAACGCGGTGCTTTCAAAGAGGACGCGGGGGGGGGTGTGTTTGAGCAGGGCGGACGAGATGGGAGGTTCTGTTCACGTGCTGCTTGGCCTCCGCTTCCTAGTATAAAACACAGAGAGGTGTTGGGAGAACCTGGAGGTGCAGGGACCTGCTGAACTGAAAGCAGGCCGCTGTGTTAGAGGCTACTTGGGGGAGGAATGTAATCTGTTCTAGTGTGCCTTGGATGGGGGACAGATGGGGGCTTGTGGCTCGCTGGGCTACAGGTGCTAAAGGGCCTGGGTTATTTCTGAATTAGACCCTGTCCTTCTCACGCACCAGCACTCTAAACCTGGGTGCCTGCCATGTGCACACACACACACACACACATATACCCTAAAGCACTCTCCCACTCCCAGTGGAAATCAGCACGGTCATGTTTCCCACAAAGTGAAGGGAGCTCTGGTGTTTAACTACAGCTCTGATCCGTGACCCCTGCGATACGCCACGCGGTGACATTCCCCACGACACCGACGACCTCATAACAAAACACCGGGAACAGGACCTGTAGCCGCCCTCCAGTGGCTACCCATCTGAGCAACTTATTCCATGCTAAAACAAGACGCCGTGGGTGATTCCGTGGGCATGCCGTGGTTGATTCCGTGGGCATGCCGTGGGTGATTCCGTGGGCATGCCGTGGGTGATTCCGTGGGCATGCCGTGGGTGATTCCGTGGGCATGCCGTGGGTGATTCCGTGGGCATTTCGTGGGTGATTCCGTGGGCATGCCGTGACACAGAATTGCCGCACAACGAGTCATGAAATGAAAGATGCACATGTAGGGTTTTGATTTGGCCTGCGTCCATCGGCCCCCCATTGTTCAACTTGTCGTCTGTCTCGTCTGTCAAGAAGTCTGTGTGTACAAAACTGCCTTGTGACGGTCAGTCTGCCAAAGTCTGGGTCAAATGGAGGCTACTGTTGGTGAGGTGAGGTGCATGCGCTGTTGGTGAGGTGAGGTGCATGCGCTGTTGGTGAGGGACCTATTTAATAATAAACAGACTGCATTGATTATTGTTTAGAAGATACTATCTTGTTATTAATCATTTATTTGAGAATATGTTTGTCTTGCTTGTGTGAATGTGTTTGTTGCTTACATTTGTTTTGTTCAATCACTTAACTCTGTAAATGTCAGAATTGGTCATTAGGGGAGTTTGTCCTTGTTTCGTCCTAAGTAGCCCTTTTGGTCTTTGAATTCACGTTCTGAAATAAAGCACCTCATTAAAAATGAGACTGAAGGAGTTCTGGATGTCTCTGGTAATAAAGTCAATTTGAATGATGTTGATCTTGAATCGGCTGTTGGAAAATCTCTTGAACCCCCCACACCCCCGTTAACCTTACAGCAAGCTTCACCTTTTAATCTGAGCTCCACCATGGCTCCAGTCAGCCTACTCTTTCATAGTGTTGTTGGCTGGGCCTTTGTGAATGAAGCCAAAGCAGTCCTGTCTGCTGTGCCAGTCCGTTCTGAGAGCGCGGCCACGGCAGATGTCCATTGTAGCGTGGCTGAGTGTGCTGGGCTGCCGGGCTCCGATAAGACCGAGCGCCGGGCCAACAGAGAGGCAGGAGGGCATGACCGTGTCACCAACACCACCGCTGTGTGAACGGACCGCTGAGTTGTTGGCCCGAGCCGAATGGGACTAAAGGAGTGTGGGAACACGGCCATCGCCACTGCCATGTCGTTGGACCGAGTGACAGGCTGTAGCGATTCAGCTCTGCCTCTGGGTTCTTCTCTGGGTCATGGTCAGCAACACGCAGCCACTCCTAATACAGAACAGATGAAAAGGCCTTGGTGGTGGTGAGTTAGTTGTTTGGGCATGGTAATTCGGTCACACGTCAACCCAACGCCGGCCTGGTTGCAAATTGAAACTCCGGTTTCAAGTGTTTTCCTTACGTCGGAAATCCGGTTGTGCATGGGTGGGCTCTGCCATGCAACTCTCCGCCGAGAGTCTCCTATCAATGGGGACAGATATGACGCCGCCAGTGAGCGTGTCAGCGCCAAGGTGGCCCCGCTGCCCCGTTCTGCCTGGCGCAGCCACGCTGCCCTCCGAGCCAACGCCAGAACACCACTGGAAGAAAGAAGGGCTAACTTAGTTTTTACGCGAGGCCGTCGGGCGTTAGCGAAAGAGTTAGGAATGCGGATGGATTTGACTCATTCGATTGGTGCCGTTTCCTAGAAAGCACAGATGACTCCCAGTTGTTGTGAATTGAATTTGTGCTTTTTGCTCGAACTTGTGTTTGTGTTGCTAGGCTACAGTTTGGATTTCCTTTTGAAACCTGTTAAAGCGTTCATAATCCGACCAAGGATAAAGGCCATTTGCACCGATCACAGAGCTGGCAGGTTCTGAGGAGCGAATCAATTTGAACATCCAACAGTGAATAGATCCCCGTCGCCTCTCTAAATCCACTCGGGTTCTCTGGAAGGTTGCCGGGTACTGTTCGTGTCGGCTCCCCAGATAAAGGGAGGGCAGACTGGGCAGGGAGCAGCCTTTTCGTTCACCCAATCTGGTGGTGGCACAGTTCTGCCCTGGAGCAGGCACATCACAGGCACGGAGGATGAATATTTGATAGCGGCCTAATTAAGTATGCCCTTTACTGAAGACTATGCCTGTATTCTACTGAGCCAAGCCCTGGCTGACATCCAGGCTACCCAGCCCGGGTTGTTGTTCTGTGGTGCTGTTAGAGCGCCGCGTTGCTTGCTTGAAGCTTTGCATATATCGGAAGTTCTCTTTGACCCGCTGCGGTCTCTGGACCCGTAGTGGGCTGGACCTTTTCCATGTAAAACGGCTTCTAGCCGCACAAGGTCAGATTCTCGTCGCCAGTCTCGCTGAGGGGGGTTGTGGGAGGCGTGACTCTTGTCAACACCGCGTGGTCACGCTAACAGCCCACAGCCATCAACAGTTGCGCGCACTACTTCTTGCACAGATAGTAATGGAGCCTGCTGGGTCTAAAGCGTGCACACACAGCGGGGTGCCATCCGGCTGTCTCCGGAATGCCAGCTTGTTGATCCAAGCCTGCTAGGAATACTTTAGGATCACTGAGGCAAAACCTTCCTTTCTGTGCTCCCTATTTCTGTCTTCAGCTAGCTCAGTGGACTTGGCTAATCAGAAGGGTGCTCTAACATAGAAACATACCTGTCTCAATCAACGAATCCTGAAGGTGTCGGAGCAGCGTGTGTATAGTTCAAAGTTCAAAGGTTTATTTGTCATTTGCAATAACAGGTTATGGCAATGAAACGCATGGTTTTCCTTGCAGTTAAAAGTAAAAAAAAAGAAATATTTTTTATAATATACAAATAAGAGGATAACACAATTAATAATAACACATTACAAAAAATGAGATGTATAAATCACAGGCCGTGTGTGGAACTGACCTGGAGATGTATAAATCACAGGCCGTGTGTGGAACTGACCTGGAGATGTATAAATCACAGGCCGCGTGCGGAACTGACCTGGAGATGTATAAATCACAGGCCGTGTGTGGAACTGACCTGGAGATGTATAAATCACAGGCCGCGTGCGGAACTGACCTGGAGATGTATAAATCACAGGCCGTGTGTGGAACTGACCTGGAGATGTAGAAATCACAGGCCACGTGCGGAACTGACCTGGAAATGTATAAATCACAGGCCGCGTGCGGAACTGACCTCGAGATGTTGGCTGGTTTATAGTAAACCAGGAGACAAACATTGGTTTAAATTCAATAGTAAGCTGGAAGGTCAACCACAGGTCATTTTCACTGGGTCCCTGGTAGATCAGTGAATAATGCTGTGTCTGTCTGAAGAACAGGTCAGTCAATCTCTGGAGGTCACCCGCAAAGTAGCCTCCATACTATTGGCCAACAGCCAATGCATCCTGGGAGCTAAACGCTCTCTCCATTTCTCTCTGTGTAGTATGAATACAGTGGTGATTTTGCATTCAGATTCCCTAAAGGTGACGTTTGTTTATACATTTATGGAATTTTATTTTAGCCAACAGATTAAGGAGCCAACTGGAACCTTGTTAAATACTAATGATTTTCCTGTCAGTTTCTCAGAGAGCTGGATCCAGCGAACCCTGAGGGGAACGACTGTGCTAATTGCCTCGTCCATCAGTCACCCTCCGCGGGTAGCGGCGACACGACACCTGTTCCCTCCTGTGAATGTGTGGGTGTAGCCTCAGGCTACCCGCTGCTACATCCAGCTAGACGTCCCTAGATGGCAGCATTTTGTCATAGTTGCATCAACCCTGACTATCTCTGATGACTCATTCTCTGTGTTGCTCCCCTCCCTGCCTCTGTTTTCCTCCATCTGCCCTAGTTCTACCTGACACGTTGCGGGTTGACGGGCCTGGCCCAGCCTCTGTTGGGGTGTGCTCAGGCGCTCTCAGAACATTATAAACCCTATTACGGCATGCTCGGGTTTCCCAGTTGCACTCTGCTTCCAGTGGTCCTGAGCTGCCTGGTTCTGTTGAGGGTGTAGAAGTGGTCCGTTCTGGACAGTTTGCCCTTCACATGCTCTCTGTGCTCTGCTGTAGGAAGGCGTTTTTAGAGACTTCAGAGAGATGCAGACTGACTCCCTTTATCCCACATGGCTCCCTGTGGGGACAGCCTGTCGCCCGGTAATGCATGCCCTCCACGCTGGCAGCTTTATTGGGCCAAGCTGCTGGTCCTCAACCTCTGCCTGTGGCACTGCCCGCTTCCTGTCCGCCCTTATTCCTGTTGTCGGTTATTCCAGCTTTGGCGTGCTTTCTGCATCCCGCGCGTTTATGGCACGGGGGTCTGCCTGAGTGCGGGCTAAAGTTCGTTCTTTGCATCCGGTCGTGTGGGTAAATGTCACTGGATGTGGATGTGATGGGAATGAGTGGGCGTACCCCCGTAAAAGCCCCCTAAACTCAGAGCCGAAGGGCATGGAGGTGTTTCCGCCAACTCTTTCCTTTACCTGCCGCCTACTCTCGTGTGTCATTACCCAGGCAACGCTTTCTGCGCCCTGGTTGGTCGACCGCCTGTCAGCCGGGGAGAAACGCTGCTTGGCTGAACCGTGAAAGGTTGAGAACCCCCACACACACACACACACACACACACACACACACACACACACACACACACACCTACGGCGCAGGGAAACGCTGCTCGCTCCTGCCGCTGACATGGTCCTTGCCGACAGATTCTTTGGGCTTGTTCTCATGGAAACCCGGTCAGACTCGCGGAGGTGTCAATCAGCTTCCTCCCGGCTTCTGACGAATGAACCCAACAGCACAGGGATTTTTGAGCGGGCTACAATAATAACTATCGTTGAGTTCATCCGGACCCTAAATCACCAGACCTCGATGGTTTGAAGCCCGCCGCCATATCCATCTTAGACTACAGGACCCCCCCACCAGCATTGTGGGAGAGTGTGGAGGTAATGCCCGTCGCTCGGGGCGTTAGGTCTCCATGACAACCTCAGTTGACGGCCATCACGTCCACCTCCCTCATCACCGTACAGGTTGCATGTTCAATTAATTAGCATGTTGATGGAAACCGTCGCTACGCGACCCTCTTGATTCGTGCCTGGTGGTGTCCTCTGCTGAGCCCAGCTTCGTTAGACGTTATTAAGCCGCTGTCTCAACTGAAGGAAACCTTAAACAAGATGCCTGTGCAGAGATCTCTATCCACGCTTCGATGACTCTTCTCAGTGAAAACTGCTCGGCCAACTGCTGTAGCCAGGAAAACGAGACCGCACAGGAAGTGGTCAGAATTCAGGTGATGTTCTGCCATTGGCCACCAGAGGGAGGCAGAGTTCTGGCTGGTGTGATCCCCTGCACGCACACACCAACGCACACACACGGGATGAAGATGTCGGCTACAGCTGTGCCGGCAGAGCAGCAGCCTTTACTCACTAATCAGCTATTTCCCATCTGCCACCCACAGTCCCTGGCCAGCATTGCCAAGTCATGCGCAGGTGTGTGTGGGCTCCGGCTGCCTGTTAGTAGATCTCCTCCGGGGGGGGCAGCGTTGGGGTGTGGAGCCCTGCTGGTGGTCATGTTGGAGGGAGTGTCGCGGTGGTTACGAGGAACAGGACTTTCTTGACATTGTTGAGATGCTGCCCGGGGTTTGTTTGAGAAGGTTCGCAGTCCCCGTTTACTATCAACAAAGCTGCCACGTCTTAAATACTCTATGGAGTGTGCGCAGGTGCACTTGTGCTAATTGAGCTGGAAGAAAAATCATTTGGGTGCACACGTGCAGAAACAAGCGCTTGTTTAACCAGAATTGTGCCAAAATGTATCCCCATAAAAAAAATCCCTTCTACACTCAAAGCTTGCCTTAACGTTAACGCTAAACCTTAGCTAACGCAGAAAGCCGAACTTTGACCCTGTGTTTAAACTCAACCCTAAATGGAACCCTAACCCTTAACCCCAACATACCGCGCCCTGACCCCAAACCCTAACGCCTTGTCGTCATAACAGCAAGTTGCTGAGGCAGAACGCATTCCAAACACACACACACACACACTAATATTGTGGGATTAACCGTGGTCCATTTCCGGCCTAACAGTGCAGGCAGCCGTTTGCTGGAGTCTCCATTCTGCCCGACGAGGCGTGCAGTGTCCGTGGCTCCGTGCCACTCTCTGGAATTGGGTTGGAATGGGTCTGTGTGGACCCCTATCTGGACCTGAGCCTGTTTATTACGTGTCTCAGCATTATGACCGTTATTTGGGCACAAAGCGAAGCCATTGAGTGCCGCTATTTTCCGCGGCCGCCCCGTTTCACGGCGCGTCAGACATTGCCCTTCCTGTCCCGCCGTTCACTTGCTCCGAGCCGGTGACGGCCGTCCTGGTTGGCGGCCGTCCTGGTTGGCGGCTCTGCCCAGCCCGGCATAATTTGTCATTTGTCTGTCCCCGGAGAAATGAATTTTAAGTACTATTTCTCACAAAAGCAGCCCTGCCGTCGACATTAAAGATTAATGGCGCCTTGCAATTTTAATGATCTCGAGCTAGTTATTATTCTCTCAAATGAGCTTTCTGTAGCGGTTTAGCCGTACATGTGTGTATTATATGTATGTGTGCGGGTGAATAAGCTGGATTCCTTTTTGAATAAAACCAGAGCTAGGTTAACCCCCCCATGACTGCATTGACACAAACCTGCTTCCAGGCCAAAGGTGTAAAACAGCTGTGCCACTCGTCTTCATTCCTGCTAAACAGCTGCTGGCTTTTGACACAACTGTTTTCCCCATTTCGAAGCGTTGCACTGACTAGTAATTTAACCGGCACTCGTCTGCAGAGCTGAACACCACCCCGCCTGCCGACCATGTCGGTTTCCCATTGGTATGTTCCTCAGAAACTCGTCAGACACAATCCAGAAGTGTTGTTCTTAATCCTATATGGATGTTCTTTCCTCTACCTAAATATTATGACTCTGAGTAAGCAAATAAGTCCCCCAAGTCTCTAATCTTCTCATTGCTCCTTAATTCCTAATCTCTTTGGAATAGTAAATAATGTTCTCTGACTAACAAAGTTTCTCTTGGCTTTGGCACGCGATCAATGGTGAAGTCATTTTAATAACCTCTGTTGTTCTTATAGGGCAACCTGACCGCCCCTGGCCCCTGGGGTTGTAAACGCTCGCGGTCGACCTGTATTTATGTACAGAGGAGGTGGTGATGTTTACAGGGACTTCGGTCAACACGTGCACAGCGCCCGGCTCTGTGATCAGAGGCGGCAGATGACTACTCATTTGTTGCCTTTGTGTGATTCGTCGGGCGTCCTTGCCCCTGCCGTGTGTACTGGCGCGGCCAATCGCTCACTGTATCAAGGGAGGCGTGTGACTGCGAGCGTGTGTGAGGTCCGACGTTAGCCAAGCCGCCCGGGCAATCTGTCATGTTTGGGCCCGGCAAGAGCTCAGGCCCGAATGCGTAATCCCTTACCCTGGGCTTTGTTATCCCTGGTTTAATGTTGGGCTGTCAGACACCTTCAGATGTGTGAGTCAGTGATAATGTGGTAACAATAAACCAACTTCAGCTCCCTGTGTCCGAGGATACTGATGCTTTGGTTTGTTATTGGACATGATTTGTAAAATATTTTTACTATTGGGATGCTGTAACCACCGTGTGAAGGCTGACTGCAGTATCCCCTACGCTTTTCAACTTTCAGCTGTATTTTGACTGATTCTTTGTCCCCAGTGGTGTCGCCTAGCATTGGTTCTGGTATCGGTTCTAACAGCCAGGCCGACATATCGTCGGTCCTAGACGTGCGGGCGGTTGGTAAGTCTGCTGATGGCTTGATGTTCCAGATCGTTCTCACAGAATGTGGCCTCAGTGACCTGAAAGAGAAATAAACTTACCAGGCGTATACATTTCTTCCTGAAGTGTGCTTTGCTATAGCTACACTGACCATTGACGGGTGACCTAGCATGTCAACGAGCAATAGGTGGTGATGTGTACTGTGTGGCAACCGTGTGGCACACCAGATACGAGATTCTTTCAGACAGAGGGCGTTGGCTCACATTCCCCACAACCGGTGAGTAAATCCCCCTGCCCGTCTGGCATTCCTACCAATTACCTTGGACCCAACCAGGTGGCAAGCATAAGGCTCGGCGATGTGGGGCATTGTTTGCTACTCTGAAATCAGCCAAAATACTCACATGGCCAAACTATGCCGTAACTGTGGCGTCTCTGCGGTCACGGTGTGAAAACATGTGCTGCCTTTTTTTGTCTTGTTTTCTCCATGTTTTTCACGCCTAATGTCAGGCAGAATAACCATTGTGATACTGGTGCACCAATAGCCACCCGCTCTGGGAGGCAAATGTGCCAGCTTTTTGTATTAGCTGCCTCCGTTTCTGACAGGACTTGGAGGTGGGCGGGAATGCCGCTCTCCTGTGTGGAGACTGCACCGAACTAATGCCATTGTGTGGCTACCTTCCTGGCACTAGGCTTTGCCTACAGCTGCCAAAACATCTCCCTGGTAGGTGCTACACTTTTGGCAGTTGATGATCCAGGCATTTACAGAGCAGGATATGTTGGGGAGGTGCCGAGGAAGACCTCAGGCCTGTCTGTTGTGTTGAGGTTCACCCTCCCTGTGCTGTCCATGCTCCAGCTGCCTGCCTTAACTGCCTACACTCTGCTGTCGCGGTCAACAGTATCCACTCAGGCTGGACCAGCTCAAGACCTGCGACCAGAGTGGAGGATTTTTGAGATTCTTTCTGGAATGGAAAACGTTCGCCTATGAAGGTAAATAGTGTATATTATTTGTAATGGTGCCAGAAC
>JACXGJ010007871.1:17374-29012 GCA_016801105.1 Esox niger
CCCCCCCCCCCCCCCCCCCCCCCCCTTGGAGTTGTGAAACATCACCAATCCACACTAAATCCTGGCAAATCTCTTCTTCAGTCATATTATACAATGGCATTATTTCCCGAACTATCTCCACCTTTTCCTGTAGTTTTAGGTCGATCGACAGGCGGATGTTGTCGACGTGGTTACGTTAGTGACGTTTGTACCCGACAGTTCCACGCACTTCGTGGAGAAATGTTGTAGGTTGGAGAACGCCCCCTGCTTGTCTAAATAAAACCTTGTTAAAGTTACCATGACACTCATACCAACACCTGTCTGATCAGCGGCCCTAAATATCCCTCCAACACCTCAGACAAGGTTACTGGAATGCCATAAACTCCTTGGGCAACAGCGTGGGCGAGCCAGAGAAAGGATCTGTTAACCCTTACTTGAGCTTTCGCTGTATTGGCATCGTGCTATTATGATTTATTTTTGTACAAATTAACAGTCGAACTTAGATTCATCAGTATTCCACATTCTTACGCAAAATTAATCAATTTCAGACACAGTGTGTATTGTAAGAAAGTTTAGAAAAAAATCCCAGTGTGGTGAATGCTGATTTAAAGGACCTAAAGGCTTCTCAGTGTGAGGGACATTGATGTTCCTTTTGATATACGTGCCTGTTACTCTAAACAGGGTGTGGGTGACAGCAACACTATTGGCCTACATTTAGAGATCGCAGCAGTGTTTCCTCAGGAAAAATGTGTTGCCCTGTGGGGAAAAACGTAGAGGGCCTTCCCTGGTTTCAGGAGTCTAAATTGGAGAAGTTCTGAAGCTCAGTCTCAACAATAAAAATGTTTTACTGCATTAATATGAAATGAACGCCCTCTTTTAAACAGAAGTATTAAACTGCTGTTCTTCCAGGATTATATCAGGAATTGTTATGCTTTGACTGCTTGTCAGAAAACTGTTCCCTATCAAGACCTGAATGTGCCTGAAAACAAGAGGAATATTTGTCTTGTGTAGTGTGCACAACAACATACTGACTAGATAAATGGATAAACAATGCCGCGGTATTCTGGCAACTTCAAAGTGTGCCTCCGAGGACGTCCTTTATCATGTCGCTTAGATTTCGGGGCGTGGCGGAAAGGGTTTTGCCGTGTCGCAGCGCCACAGCCAAAACAGCGTTACTGCCTGACGTGCAATGCAGGTGTCATGTCCCGCTGTGACTATACGTCCGCTCACGGCTAACGGTTACATCAGGGACCTGAGGTGCTTCATGCTCTGGACTTGTCAGTGCTGCTGATTAACATGTTGAGTCTGGAAGGGGTCTCCTGTGGGTGGGTTGCATGTCACCCTGTTGAACTTCCTCCTAACAGCAGTGCTGGACGGCCGGGTGGGACACATTCCTCCCCCGGGGGGGCGGGGAGGGGGGGGCAAATTCCACAGTGACTCGCTGTTTTGAAGGGGGCGGGGCCTGTCCCCGGGCATGGCGGACAGCTGCTCCGGCCTGGCAGGAACCTTAGCGGTGACATCACGCCCTGGGATATTTTAAAAAGCGCCGATCAGCTGGCGAGCAAGACCAGTGTGGGACAGTCCAGCGTCTGCAGCGCCCCACAAGGGTCCCGTTCCCAGTTTCCCCACAGAGAAGATTCCAGATCCACCCGGGACCGTCTGTGTGACTACAGCTCTTGCTCCTCGAGCCACATCGCCCCCCCGGATCCCCCTTCCGGGACATGACCTACTAGTCCCCGTCCTTGCAATGCTCAGGCATTGCCCCATAGGTTTCACCTCCTCCGGAGGCCGGAAGAAGATGCCCAAGTCTGGGAAGGAGAAGGCCCCGCTGGCCACTCCTGAGAGCCAGGCTCTGGACATCGTGGCGGACCCGAAGGCGGTGGTCAAAGTGGCGAAGGAGCCCCCGCAGAAAATGCTGAAGATCTTCAGCATCAACATCATCACCCAGGGGCTGCCCTTCTGCCGCAGGCGGGTGAGTGGTGGCGGAATTGGGTCCAAGGTGTGTGTTGTTTCGTTTTTTCAAGCGCCACGGTTGGGGTCGATCAGATTATTACGAGCGTGAGTTGGGCCACTTAGCTTAAATGTCATGGGTCGCTCCGCACCCTGCTCGCTCGTCTCTGACGCGGGACTTACACAAACGCCCTAGTGCAGGAACCAGTTCTCTCACAGTACTTTCACCTTGTCCTTTTTTCAACTCAATGGTGGATTGTCTGCGACGTCAGTTTCGCAGGGTGGTTTTCACAATGAATCCGTCTAACTGTCCTTGTCCTTCAATGGGGGAAGGTTGTTTGCCTTTCCTGCCCTGCTGAGTTTTCTTTGTGTCTCAAACTCTTGTTGTTTTTCTCCTTATGTTTGTATTATGTCAAATTGAAGCACTGCAGAGGCGGTCTTGAAAATAGCTGACCTCTGATTCACAAGCTGTCTGTGCGCGTGTGTGTGCGCGTGCACAGGGGAACTAGGATATACACACAGTACCTGGGTACGAATAACCCCCAACCTCCTACGTCTCTTTCAATTCCAGTCAACAAACTGCAATTTGTTACCTGTACTCTTGTCTATGCTTGTTTTTTTATTTAATCAAGATGGAAAAATAAAAGCGCAAGCCAAAGATAGCTTTGAAACTTGCCCTTGACCATAAATGCTGTCACCAGTTTTGTTCCTGTCGTCGTTTCATAACCGTTTAAACAATCTTGTCAACAATGAGCCCAGTAGTCATGCCCTTTTCCCCAGAGACCTTTACTAAGACTTCTATCACAATAAAAGTCTGAAGATTTACTAAGGAATGCACATTAATCAGTTCATTCAGTATTGCTGCACCTATTTCAGTAAGTTTTTTTTAATTTCATTTTTACTGTTAACCAATGTTTTAATTGTAATTGATATATTGTGTATCTAAGTGCGTTAGACACTGAAACACTGTGTTAGCATGTATCATAGGCTGTAGGGCGTGTGCTCAGTGCCTCGGTCGTGAGCTCCTCGAGCCCTCGCCCGAAGCGCCGCTTAGAAACCCTACATGTGACCTTAAAAAGGCTCCCTATTTATAGGTTCATGCTAGCCAACGGTGACAACGTATTGATTAAGGGATAAACCACTGCCCGCGTACCAAGGCCAGTGTGGTGGAGCTGGGATCGGATGCTTCCAGAACATTGAAGCCAAAAGTCATGACAGATTTTTTTAAACTCTGTTAATGTTGGGGGGGGTGGGGTGCTACATGTGTAGAATTTAAGTAGGGTGTGAAGTCCTGGACTGTTGAATGACCACTGACCTTTGACCTTGCTCCTCGTGCTAGCGCCCTGAAATAAGACGTTTGAGGGTTGGGAGAGAAATATAACGGCTGTAGAAAATGAGTGTTTTGTGGCATTTTGCCAAGCATGGATGGCCTGACAGGAAAGGACAGAGGGCATGCTTCAGAAATTGGGGTTTGTGTTCTGAACGGCATACCTTTTTATTCTACGTTTGCCCTGTGAACTTACTTATGTGTGTGCGTGCGTGTAGAGTTGTGGCGCACTGCGGCAACAAGCGAGACTGGTACTCACTCAGGAATGGCTCACAAAGTTTTGATTGCCACATTTAGCTGAGATCCTGCCAAACTGCATTGGGGCCCCACTCCCCTATTCCAGTTGTTCCCCTGTAAGGACTCGGGCCTACCGCGGCGTTAGTGCACCCCTGATGTGTAATGTGGGCCCGGCTGGCAGCCCTTTGATGGGCCGTTGGCATTTTCCTGACATTGCACCGCTGTGAACCTTTAGAAAAATGCCTTCAGACGCTGGGAGAGTGGAATTCAGAACAGCCAACAGCGATTGTGTTTCCTCGTCAAACCGGAACAGTGCGAACGTTTCTGTCGCCCACTACACAGGAGATGGGGGTATAAGGCCTCCTGTCCATTCAATGAAGGACTTATTTTATTAGGGTTGTCGAGGGGTGGACCGGATTGAGACAATGCCGTTTTCTAAGTGGTAGAAGCTGACTTTTCCGGAGGTGAGGTGTGCAGGGAGGTTGGGAGTGAAAGGGACGAGCATAGGGGTCCCTCTGTGCTCGCTGATATCAAAGCCAGACACAGGCTAAAACTGCTCCGAGACAAAGGGATCAAAACGATAATCCGCCCTTCATTAGCGCTGTGTTCTGGCCAGCCCTGGGTTCAAAGGCCCATCCGTGAGGGATATGAGAGGGTAGCGGGCCCACCAAGTCGGAATCAGAGATGTTTTTCTTCGTAAACGCTCCGACGTGATTTAGGCGAATGCAAACAGGGTAACCAAATTAGCGCGCACGCTGTGGAGCCGGATGACCAACAGGCCCTGTGGACATGAGGAGCGTATCATGCTTTCCAAACGGGCTGCTTCTGTGACGTAATTCTCCCTGAGGATTTCCTGAATGTGGAATATCTTGACCTCCCTGCGGCTGGTGTCCTTTGGCTCAGTGTGATGTTCCTGTCGTGTTGTCGGCTCTGAAGCTGTGTTGAGGGTGGTTATAAGCCCGTCAGTGTTCTGTCTGCTTACCGTCAGTGTTCTGTCACTCTCTTTGCCCCCCCTTTTCCTGTTTTTCTCCAAATGTTCCTTCAGTATTGAATGTACCATTCCCACGTTTTCACATACCATTGTACATATGACCCGTGTAATCCTGACGCAACACGCTCTCATCATGTGGCTGCCGCCACTGTTCCCCGTCTAACCGTGTGTCCTTGTATGTTCATTCCATGCCAGGGCTACACGTCTAGACAAGATACTGTTATCCCCGTCATTCTCTAGTCATTTCTCGTTTCTTCTTGTTGTAGGTATGAGTTTGTATATGTTCCTTGTCACCGTTTCCTGTCCTCTTGCTCACATTTTCTTCTGTCTGCAGTTTTGTCTACAATTGTTAGGGAATATTATACTTCTGGCACAGCTTTTAACAAATGTTGGTGATATTACCGCGCTGTCGTGGTCTTAGAACCTAACACACATTCTGCCTTGATGCTAATTGGGATTTAACTATTTTAAATGAATGTAAAGTATCCTCCTTGGATCCAGCCCAGACTTAATCCTCCAGGGGAGCGTGAGACAGGATACCCGTGGTGAAGGAAGCAATGCCAGGGGATGGAAGGCTAGGCCCATCTGTCTTGGCTGCATCTGGAAGGTAATTGTCTGGTTAGAAGGGGAAAGGGTATTTAGGGTAAAACCGCGGTAGATCCTAATGTCTCTGAGGTTTGCAAGACGCATCCACTGCACTGCCCGTCTCCCCCACGTCTCCCCCACGTCTCCCCCACGTCTCCCCCACGTCTCCCCCACGTCTCCCCCACGTCTCCTGACTGCTGCTGTTAAACAGGGATGTTTTTCTTTTCGTGTTGGGTTGTTTTCCAGAACATATCCCCCCCCCAACAATGCTCCGTTGATGTTATAAATGCTGCATTTGCATTTTAGTCGTTTAGCAAACACAGTTACTATAGAGGCAACGACAGTCGATTTTTCACCTTGTCGGCTCTGGGATTTGAACCAGAGCCTTTTAATTCTGTGCCCAGCACCGTTAAATGCTTATCTGTCGCCCCTCTCTGCAAGCAGAAAGTCCCAGGCACTGAAATGACAAACAAAACCTTGCCATTGGCTGAGTTCTGGAAATGCATTGCTGAAGAGTTAGCCAAATGGTAGCCAAGTCCTCTGTGCCCAGCCATGGGCCTCTTCTGGCTGGTGCTCACCGGGCCATGAAGACCCCATCAGGCTCCACTGAGACAGCAGCAGCTGGCTGTAGTGAATGGAATTACTGGGATTCTTCAGGTCTCCGTGGACGTTAGGACTTAAGTCTCCAAAGCTGCCACTTTAGAAAGCTCATTCCAAGGAGCTCATTCCATGGAGCTTTCACAGGGTAACAGTGTTGCGGCTGAGATAATTGATTACTTTCTTTTTTCTTATTCTTTTTTTCTGAAATACTTTTCTCAAGTTAAATAACATTTGCTCGATCATGTTTCTTCACATAATTTATTTTTCTCTGCAATAGAGTAGAGACTTCGTACTATAATGTTGGTAAACTAGAATCGACCGTAGGCTCTGGAATCGCTAAGGATTATAACAGTACAGTGTTATCACTATATTTCAGTGCTTAAATTCTTCTTTAAATTCTGTTTCCATTTTCCAAACATATTTGTGTGGGACAAGAGCCATGGATAAAAACTGTCCTTGTGAGGACGCCTGATGCTTCTTCAATCTGTGAACCTGAAAATCGCACACTCAAGATTCATGTATGAGGACATTCCCTACATCTTTGTGTACCCTTAAAAGTTTTTCATTCTACTGAGACCTTGTCCCAAGCCCCTCCCTTTTACCCCCCCCCCCCCCCCCCACCCCATATATAAATAGCACCAGGACCTGGCTTGAGTTTCTAATTAAAACGTGCCGACAGTGTTTCACAAACCTTGTCATTTCCCAGGCCGGAACGGACATCCAGCTGTTGCAGTAGAGACGGTGATGTGAAAACGACTTGCGCAGCACTGCACTTGAGACTTGGTATTAGTTTCTACACCCCCCCCCCCCCCGGCCCCCCCGCCCTTCGCTTCCATGCCATTTGGGTAAGGTGATCTTGACCTGCCCAAGTCAGCTATGTGTCCGCTTGCCAGCCGTTAGCCACTGCCAATCGCTGCTTGACCAGTCAGTCAGGTTCATGCTGCGACGTTCCCTGGAGAACTTGACATCAAGTGCAAAAAGGGTTCCTCTGCTTGCTGGTTCTCTCAAGGCGATTAAATAAAACCAGCTCACTGTCGCATATTGTAGGTATAATCAATCCGTTCTTAACGCGACGTCACAGTATTTTATTTATAAGCTAATGCATGAATGTGCAGTTGATATGCCAAGGCTCGAGAAGAAGGGGTTGTTAATGACAGGCCATATATGGCCAGTGGAACACTAATAAGGTTATGCAGTGTTTTTGTATTTCAGGCTGGGTGATGTTGGGCGACTAGCTGCGGCCTACGGTGCCTGCTGGAAGCCTGGAGTAGATTTCAGTTTGCTGTCTGGCGTCGTCTTCGGTCACATTCTGAAAACAAGGTCTCCCCTTACAAGCGTGTCCCCATTTCCAAGAGGGTTTTATTAAAGGCGTATATGATTAAAGGGACATGGGAGTGGCGCCATTTGTTTTATGTCCCCGAGTTCTGTTTCACCTTATCGTTCTGTAGATGCTCGGTTTGCTTGTGTCACTGTTTACATCAAAATCCATGGCCTCTTGCAATCTTTCAGAGCATTTTCAGAGCTAAATTCCAGTAATCTCGCCGACAGTAAATGATAAATGTAGGTTATTGAATTGAACCGAATCCAAAAATGGTGTTACGGTGCAGACACCAATCATACTACCAAACACATTCATTAGTAGAAGCACAAGCAAAGTTTGTACCTTTTTATGCCATAAGTGATGAGAATATCCCAGACCGGGCCTGAGAGATCTATGCGCTGCCATTGGGTCTGCAACCCTGTCCTTCCGGGATTACAATCTATGCAGTGGATCCATTTCTCAAATCCATTTCTGTGGTAAACAAATTTACCCTCTTGCCGCCCGGTCCCAGCCACGTAATGGGAAAGGTGCGTGCGGCGGTCGGTCGGTCTAGATAAGCGGTTTGGAAACGGCGCCCTCGAGAAGCAGCACCCTGTATTAATTTGAGAGGGGACGAGTTATCCCTTGACTCTGCATCGTAGCCCCCCGAAGCAATCATCCTCAGAGGTCTCGCGCGGGGCCCCTCGCCCGCCGCTTTATCTGTCGTATTTACCTTATTGCAGTTGACAGCTGCGCGTCACGCCAGTCGAGACGCAGTTAAAACGGAGGGCCGGGAGAACAACTGAAGGGACTGATGCAATTGACGGCAAGACGACTGCCTTGTTATGCTAGAATAATAAAGTACCCTGCGTTTTTACTTTCATCCTTGCTTGTGGAGCTTCGACTTTCCTTTTGAGGAAGAATAACTTATTTAGCTGTGGCATCCATCATCACATACAAGCAAGCAGCCACTGGCAATGTCTTTTACAGGTTTCTACTCTTCCCACATGCTGGAAAGCTATAGTCTCCCACCAACTAATAGCCGTTATTTTCCCCTGCCAGGTGCCCTGGTATTCCCTTTGTACCCGTAGCTTTGAGGCAGAAATATGGAGTTGCCTATCAGCATTGCCTTAACATGGCAGCCTGGTGGACCACTGGTTGGGCCTACTGGACCACTGGTTGGGCCTACTGGACCACTGGTTGGGCCTACTGGACCCCTCGTTGGGCCTACTGGACCCCTCGTTGGGCCTACTGGTGTAAGACATGCCCTCCACTTCAGGGTCTGCCTATAGGCTGGTTGGCCTGTTCCGCCGACACGCCTCCGTTTCCCAGCAAGGTCACCAGAGATAAGTGCCGTCAAAAACCTCCCTGCTGTCGGCCACTTGTAAGCCTTGAATGTCCATCGTTCCATTACAGGTTATTTTATTCATACCTCTCAGAGCGCTCAGATTTCAATGCCTATTATCATTACAAAATCCGGTCTTCCAAACCAGCCATAAAACCCTCCCCCCGTCAACTACGTGTTGCAGTAAGATGGAAACTGGTAGCATTCCGGCGAAGCGCGACCGTCTGTCCTGATGTCCCACTCAAGCCTTTCTAATAATAGAGCTCACATAGGAACAGCTCCTCTCTCCCCAATGGCCCAGCAGCTGAGAAAAACGCACGGTAGATTCTACTCGGACCCACTGACCCCACCTTCAGCGACACTGCGCTTCATAGACGCGGAAGACGCAACGGCGAACGTTGTCTTATCGCCTCAACGGGATTGAAAGGGTTTGGCGAAATGTGGCGTCGCTAGCTAGCTTCACTAGCATCGTCGCCCTCCCCCCCACCTTGGCGTATTCGACCATATCCGTAATGCCTATATAGGCGACTGGCAGCCACGTTCCTGGGTTTGTGATCCGGACAGCTGATGCGGCGTCCAGGCCCAATCAACACCCCCCCCCCACCCCACCCCCCACACTCTATCTGGAGGCGAGGACCAGAGCCCTGCTCCGCCGCTCCTTTGGGAGGCGCAGGGATTCCATTGCCCTTGGGCTCCAAATAACGCTGAAGGGTTGGGGGGTGGATGGGACGAAGGCATCTGGCCCGTGCTATTCTGAGCAGCAGGCCCATTCCAGCACACACAGAACGAGAGCCAGCCAGCCGTTCGGCTCGGCCCGGCCAAGCTGTTCTGTCGTTCCCCCCCACGGTGAAAATGAAGAGGCAGTGCGGTAGCAGCCATTGCAAAGGAGCGGTTTTCGGGTTTCTGGTTTGTATCGACACTTATCGGTTTTCAATTCCGTGCTTTATTGACCTCATTATGTTTGGCTTTCCGCTAATCTAATTAGACCAATATTGTTTCTGTTGTGTTTTTTTAACCTCAAAAGAAATCGTAATGAACAAACATTGTTGGGTTAACCGGATTATCCCCGAAAAACAGACTTTCAGATTAGCCAGGTATTATTTTGCCGAGTCATTGCAAGATCTGTTGTTGGTACCCCTTGCACGTCCTGTGAGCATAGCCTCACAGGTGAACTCTGCTGGTGTCACAAAGGCAGCATGGTGTATCCTCAGTTATTGGTGTTTTCCCTGACGTGTAATGGTCGGATGTGATTGGTCTAAAGTATATCAGAAGTGCTTTTGTTAACTCAGCCACGGGGTCTGCCCAGTGTTGTAAATGGTGCAGTGCGACCGCGGCCAAGGGCACCCTCAGCACGCTACAATGCACAGGGACCGGCCACAGGCTGCAGCTGAGCCAGAGCCTGGTCTGAGGCTGCCCGGAGGCTTTGACATTTCCCGCACTGCACCGCTGTCGGGGTGCGAGAGGGGATACCAAAGGACGGGAAGGCTTCGGCTTCCCATCAGGAATGTGTCACGGGGTCGCGCTCTCCCCAGCCGGCGCGAAACTGAAGACGCGGCAGTGTCAGCACCCTGTGTACATGACCACCGACACATCGCTCTTCTTCTCTCGGTTCCATTCTCAGGGGCTCCTCGTGGTTTTAGCTGTTCACACACTGACGCAGACCCAACTGAGAAGTCATCATAGCTGTGGTCTCACAGCTAATGAGGCAAGCCTGAGGCAGAGCAAGACTGCACTGTTGGAATGCATTTGTTTACCTCAGGAAAGTTTTTTTTGTACTTGCTGCTTTGTGACTAAATAATTTCTTTGTAAACAAAATATAATTTTTTTGGGGCCCCTTGCCCATGATTTGTGATTGAGTATTTGTAAGCATTTGGCCATGTGAAGACTGAGCTGCTCTGACAGGTGTGTGTGTAAAGAGAATCAGTCTTCCCTATTGATCTGTTGTCTGTGGCTTTGATAGCTGCGTGGCTGCCGCCAAAAGATTTTCTTCCCCACTATTGATTTTTCTCATTGGCATAATGAATTACACCTGTCCAACCCAGCTCCCCTACCCCTCCTAGTCTACACGTACGTTGGTTCTGGGCTGAGATCCCATGTCTGAAAATGTGAGCCAGTTAAATACCGCCTAGTCTCCTTTCCCAACCTCGGAAGAAACTGTTGCCACTCCTGTTTTAATCCCACCCCCTCGTTTTTCTGATAGGCTCCCTTTCTCAGTCCTGTTCGCCTACCTGGCATGTAATTGGGTCATCAGTAGTTGGTGAACAGATAGCTGGCCGGCGGTGGCGGTAATTGATGCGTCTGTCCGTGTGGTTTGTTTAATATGTGCGTAACCCCCTGTCACCCCCTCCGGTCCTCCTTCACTGTGTGTGGTCTCCCCAGCACTGCTTTATGCGCCCTGCCCTCAGGGTGCCAGGCTTGCAGAGGGCGACCGATAGACAGAGAGGGTGGGTGAAAGGAAAGCGAACTAGACGGCGATGGAGACAAGACCGTGTGTGATGGACCTTTGTCTATGGAGGTCTTTGGATACCGGGCATTATAACTGCTGTGAGGTCCTGTGACTTGTAATCTGGCCCTGACCATCTCCCTGCCACTAACACTAAACCCACCACAGAGTGCTACCAGTCTCAGCCCTGGCAATACTGAAGATAGCCTTTCACAGAGAGGGGCACACTAACAGCAGAGGAACGGAAACCCTGCCAACAGAATAAAGAGGAAAGAGAGGCATTATTCCTCACTCTGTTGGTTCTAGAGACATGCTGAAACTCCTGTGTATTGTATAGAAAACCAAACATAAACAGTGCCTCAGGGTGGTTTTGTTCAAGAAACTGCCAGAGTAGTTGGAGAGCCTCTCTCCGTTTCTTGCCTGTTCGCCAGGCGTCACAAAGGGAGTGTGTGCATGGAGGGCCTGTCAGAGTGAACTTTCAGCGGATCGGTTTGAACAACACTACCAGCCGGTCCATCTGCTTGCTTATGCCTGGCATCTGGTAGCCCCATCCATCCATGCCACGGCCTCTGAAGGGGCTGAGATCGTACTCTGATTTCTGAAGTATCTCCGGTATCAAATGTGCAAAAGGCTACCGAGTTTCAGTGGCACAGAACAAATTTGTCAGCGACGCTCATATGGGTAATATACATAATACCATCAATAAAAACATAATATTTTTGGGTACCGTTAAACCAACATCAAATCCTCTGCTTTCAGTGGCACCCACCAAAGTATTGGCGACTTGTATCCGAGGACGTCGTCCTTGCCCCGCCCTTGAAACCTTAGTCCGTGTCTGGCGTTCGAGATGAACAGCTGGACCGCTCGCGGTGTCTGCAGCA
>JACXGJ010007872.1:0-28895 GCA_016801105.1 Esox niger
TGCACATGGCATGGGTGACCTGGACTTCTGCGAAGCCACCATAAATGCTGAACAATATATACAGGTTTTGGAGCAACATGTGCTGCCATCCATACAAAGTCTTTGTCAAGGAAGGCCTTTCTTATTTCAGCAGGACAATGTCAAACCACATTCTGCACGTGTCACAGCATTGCTCCATAGTGAAAGAGTCTGTGTGCTAAACTGGCCTGCCGGCATTCCAAACCTTTCACTCACTGAAAACATTTGGTGCAATTATGAAATGACAAATACAGCAATGGATACCCAAACTGTTTGGCAGCTGCAATCCTATATCAAGCAAAAAAATTGACAACATTCCACCTTCAGAAGAAGAGGTGATGCAGCACAATGGGAAACATGCCCCTGTCCCAACCTTTTTGACACGTGTTGCTGGCATCAAATTCAAAGTGTGCATGTGTTTTTCCAGTTTCAACATTTGTTGTCTTTGTACTATTTTTAGTTAACTACAGGGATAAATGTTTTGCACATCATTGCATTATGTTTATATTTGCATTTTACACAGGATCCCAACTTTTTTGGAAAAGGGGTTGTATATGAAAGCCAACCCAAAATTGACCAGCAGAAACGTTTGCAAACCTATGCCTATTAAGTTCAATAGCTGGTAAGCTATGTAAGGTGATAGTTAAGAGATAAGCAAATAATAATACAGGCAATTGAAAAGCCAGTGAATGTTAGCTAACACTTCAAGGCTATTATTGCCAAGCTTTCCATGCACTGGGTATGTCCACAATTTCAGTACAATCATTAGACATTCATTCATTATGCTTTTAAAAAGCATAACCAAATACAAAAGATTCACAATTCGGCATAATAATAACATATTTTTCATTCAGAAGTATTTGTTATTTAGCCACTAGTATTAGTATTTGCATTTGCAAAGCAAGTGAACAGAACGTTCAAAGTTGGTGCATTGGCAAAAGCTGATCAGTGTTCTCTATGCTTGATTAGCCTGTTAATCGTTAATATCAAACGGTATAACAATACATTACATTAGCAAACAAATCAAATGTTAGCCAACAATTCAAGCTGTACATGTTAGTTTAGGTCACAGAATCGACCCCTCAAAATGCACATGGCGGTACTTTGGAGTAAAAATGTCCACTGATCAAAGATGAGCATATTAACAGTGGTACTTCAACAATTACGCAAAGAGATATTACAGACACAGTCACGATGTGCCCTCGAACCCATAAGTGTATGCACACACAAATGTTTGCATCCACACATTCACATACATACATACACACACACAGTACACAAGGGATTATAATTCATTATTTTAGAGAAGACGGGGAAACGCCTTCAGTCCTAACTCAGCTTGGTTTTATTTACATGAAAATACAAAAAGTAACAGAACAGAAATGTCCAGCAACTTAATAAAAAGTGTAGATTTAAATAGTTTAAAAAAAACAATGCTGATTCAGGTTTTGGCTTTGTGCTAGGTTGACAGGAACTTTGATTATTCATACACTGGACCAACAGTGATCATCAGGAAACAATTGAAATGACATTTGGTGAGATACAGATGTACATTTTCAGATCACTGACAGCCAAAATCAAAGCTGACATTGTCTTCTACGCAGCTGTCAGAGAGCAAAGACATACACATCTTAGGCGTTCTGATTCACTGTCGAAAACTTTGATATCAAGATGCTTACATCCTCAGTGCTGCATGAAAAAAGTGTCAATGTAAACCAATGTAAATATGTATTAATCCATCTGATAGATCTAGGCCTTATTTGTGAAACATTGATGACGTAGAAACTCTTAGTCAGCAAAATGTCTATTGTCAAAACATTCTCTTCTAATTTTCTTGCACAAATGTTCTTAGAAATCCTTTACAAAAAGCCTTGTGTCATTGTAATGCCATATATTACACAGGGTTAAATTCTTGGGTCGACCTTGTTTTCTATCTACATTGATGACATTGTTCTCGCAACCGCAGATTCTCTTATTCACCTTTTACAAGAATAATGCTTTTTTTGTATACATCTGGCCCTACATTATACACTGTGCTAACCACCGTTCAATATTGCTTCATTGACTTAACGCATGTCTTCCATGATGACCATCTGCTCCTCAACCCCAGAAAAACGAAATGCATGCTTTTCAATCTTAAAAAGCCAGTACATGCCTGTCAAACTTGCTCTGATTGGACAAATCCAAATTAGAGTATGTCGACACTTGCAAGTATCCATGTATCTGTTTGGACCACTTTCCAGACCCACATTTGCCAGCTCCAATCTATAATTGCATCAAAACTGGTTTCTTGTTTTACAACAATGTCTCTTTAACTGATGCTGCTAAACATGTTCTTGTAGAAATGACTATCCTACCAATCCTAGACATTGGTGAAATCATATAGAGGATCCACCACCAGACTCTTCAAAAAGTAAGATGTAGTCTATTATAATGCCATTCGCTTTGTCACTTGCACCTCATATGACACCCACCCATTGTGACCTTAACACACGTGGTAACTGGACATCATTGCATACAGGTCATCAGGCCCATTGGTACCAAGTTACCAATAAGACCTTGCTTGGCAAATCCCTACCATACCTCAGCTCAGTTGTCACATTCTCATTACTCACTAAAAATCTACGATCTAGCAGGTATTTCAGTGACCATCTCTAAAGTCAATAGCTCCTTTGGCTGCCTTTCCTTTCAGTTCCTTGCATTCAAAGAAAAGAATGAATTGCAAAAGACTCTAAAAATGAACACATTCATTGCCCACACGCCTTATAAGAACTATCTGAACTGCTCTTTGATACCTGCACCTGCTAAGCACTGTACCTCCTCTGCACATGCATATACATACACATACATTAACATTGACCTACATGATGATTCTCTGGACTTTGCACCCATTGTGTGTAGATTTTCATTTAGATTTTTTGTGTTTCGTCTGTGTAACACTGCAATGTATTTTGCACTGACATGCTTTTCTTGGCCAGGTTCTTTGCAAATTAGAATTAGTTCTCAATCGGCTTAACTACTTATTAAATAAAAGTGAGATGCATGTTTGTCAGTTTTCATCATTCTTTCTTTCCATCAAATATCTTAAATGTTTTTCTTCCAAATGCACAGAAAATGCACACATTCTTATATACTGCAGCTATAGGATCTCAAAATTACATATCAACAGATAATACAGTATCTGTAGGAATGTCATGAAATTTTTCTGGACATCTGTTAATCAAATTAAACATCCATTTGTGAATAACTTATGTTGTTGACCCATCCAAAATGCATTAGGAGGAACCATCAAATCCCCACCACCCTCCTCTGGAGAAGTGAGAAAAATAGCAGTTATGTACTCTGGGTGACCTCCACTTACTAAACAGAAGAGAAACCAGTCTTTTTTTGCTTTTCAATCCCCATCATAGTGGAGTAAAAAGAGAGACAGTGTTCCCCGGCTTGCCGTCATTAATCATGGCTTTCTGGGAGCAAGCGCATATTAATTTCTGTCATCCTAAACATCATTGCGTATTGTTATGGCACGGCTCAGTCCTCATTCACCACCAAACATTACCCGCTTGTCCTGGCTGAGGGAAGACAGGGCCGGTATGGCTATGTTTCAGAGCAAGAGGCCTTTATCCCTGGGGCTCTGACACCAATTAAGCCATTTCACCAAGAGAAGAAAACAAGACCCTCTGTTTCACTGTAACATGAGCCAGCACCTAGTTGTTGGCCACTTGCCATCTTTATGTTGCTTCAACACAGAAAAATGAAAATCAAGGGTGAAGAAAAAGAAAGTTTAATTTATTGTAGGCTTATAAATCGACCAATCCTTGGGGAAATACGAAGGGGTTTTCAGTCCCTTGATAATTGGTTTGAGCAAAGAAAGTACACTTCGATTTTATGCTTAAATTGCACAACAGGTTTTCTAATCTAATATTACTTTTGAGTAAAAATGTGGACACTGTCTATCTATTATATAGAATATAAAAATGCAAGGTAGTACCATATTTAGTGAAGCCTTTAGACATTTACAGCTATTTTTACGTTTTTATCACTGCCTTTTGGCAGGCAGCAGAATGTGTTTGTCAGGGCAGCGGCAGAATAATACAAGGTTTGTTATTAATTAAATATTAGAAATCTTAACACAGAAGCCAAAAAGAATGATTTGCCTTAATAAAGCAGCAGCAGAAGACGCTGATTAAATTTTCATTGCATTGCAGTCTTTTTCCCATTTCTGCCTTCAATATATCATTCTAATGTATGAAACATGTGGAACAATGACTTGTGAAACAATGGAAAATGGACATAATTTCAGCTGAGCAAATAAGGAGAGAACTGTAGAAAACATATTTTCTGAAAACAATACATACGAGAAAATAGAGTACAATAACACATTGTTCTGTTTTTATATAATTGACACATTGATGATTTATTTAACCTACTATAATAAAATGTATTATTTTAACATGGCATAGAAGCCTTGCAATGTTGAAATGTTAACTGCTAAGAAAGAATCAGCAAATTTAATAGCCGAGGTGCTGCTGAAAATCCCAACACTTCTATAAAGGAATGGATTATCACCTGTAAGAGTTCCATTCACTATATTACATGGATTATATGGTATTTATAAACAACGTGTTTTATTGTAAAAAATTATAAAGAAACAACGTCGAAATAGGTTTACTGTGAACAAAGAGTATAACACCACTGTATTGAAAAACATTCTGACGTGTTGCTTGTCCGGACTTAATGTGTATGGACAGCAAATGAAGATCCGGCATCTATTGCCCCATGAGAACATCTCTTCCCTGAAACACTTGAGCTAATGAAATGGGGACCTATAAATAACAGTATCATTACCAAGAGAGGACTTGCTTTGTACCCATCTCTCTGTCTGACTTTCTTTATACTAATAATGACAATATTGCTCCACCACCTAATGATGCTGCCTTCAAAGCTTAAGACTGATTGGTCAGATAGATAAACTATTTAGAAACATCTAGAAACTAAACCTTTATCATTCTTATTAATGTGAAATAGCCTGCCCTCTGACATGGCCCAAAATCTCTGTTACCTGACATTATCTGTAATAAGCTCTTAATCAATTCATGTATAGCCCTTAAGACACCTTCATGCTAGTATTCAACAACGTAAACAAAAGGGATGTCAAAGTTAGAGCACTAATATTGCGTAAATGCATTATCTGTAAATTTCTATGCATTTTATTGACACTGTTACCCATATTCCCAGGTTTTACAGCATGCGCACTTAAGCACAACACAGTGCCCATGAAAAACAAAGCTTTTCATCATTCGGAAGTTATGCTAAATATTACCAGAGCTCCATTTTTCTATTCTGTCAAGAATTTGTGTATATTTTACTGAGTTCCAATAAAGCATATCCAGGCTATTTCAAAATATTCACAAGCTGCAATGTTTTGCAAACATTAGGGTACTCAAAGTGATATTCAACCAAGTCATATACAAGTGTTGGACACGGTATGCGAGTGTGTGTGGGTGGGTGTTTGTTTGTGTGTGTCTGTGTATGTGTGTGTAATAATAGTAAAACAAAAATAAATATTCTGCTACACAAATAAGAAGGAATAGGCCTAATTAAAGCATGAATTGGTGTTAGAGCTGGGAATTGCTAGGTATGTCACAATACAACACCTACAGTGCCCTCGAGAAATTATTGGCCCCCTTGTAAAGATGACAAAGAAAATGTCATTGTTGTATGTCAACATAACTGTACACAAACACTATGAGATATGTAGCCATTTATGTTACCTTAAATTAAGGTAACATTGTTAAGAATATTTGATTAAATAAGAATTAAAAAGCATAAGTCATGAATATTATCATCTTTACAATGTACTTTGTCAGACACAGCGGTGTCTGTGTAGGGCGCGCGGCATAACCAGGGACCCTTCACGTCCATGCCACAAACTGTTTGCCCTCCTCCCATCAGGCAGGCAGTACAGGTCTCTCCATTCACCCACCAGCAGGCTCAGGATTTTTTTTTTTCATCTACTGTAACCTTGCTGAACTCTGTGACCCATCATTAACCATACCCTCCATTTGTACTAGTGGACTCTTCCACTGCCTTCCAAAGTCTGATAAGGAAGTATTCAATTGTCTACAGGTACGTGTCATTTATGCTATTCCTAAATTTAATTAGCACATGCTGACTTGCACCTTAACATTGCCACTGTACTTGCATTTTCTATTGTTACATACACGTCTACCTCAGGAACCTCATTGCTGCTATCCCTGCATTTCAGTTGCACATGCTACCCTTCTCCTTCAATTTGCCTTGACACCACTGAGAATTGCCACTTGTACCCACACCAATTTGTAGGTTAACAACTTCCAGTCATTTTTGTGTTCTCTGACCTTCCCCGTGTGGTTTGGGCGTATGCGCATTGTACGCTGATGTTATTCTACATAGTTTATATACATTTCTAAACATACAAGTTATTTTGGAAAAAAAGTTTAATATATTCAGATCAAGCTAATAAACAATGACTGATTGTCATACCCAGGGGGACAATAATTCTGAAGGGCACTGTTTCTAAACTGTATGTATTGCACTTCAATGTTCCAAATATTACTCGCCACATTACTTTTACAGAGGCATAAGAGAGAGGACTTTTTTATCAGTCAAGGATATGCTACAAACAATGCATTCCCTATTTAGAGTTGACATTTAAAATGCATAACCCTTGAGTTTTCAGTCAAACTACTGCTATAATAATATGCTGGTGTTGTCTGAAGGATAGGGTATATCAATCAAAAATATCATCATTCAACTGGTGTTTATACTGCATAGTGGCTATCTCTGTGGTACCTATAGACAACAACAAAGAAAAACATGATGCTAGTGTACAGAAATACTAATCTATTTACACCACTTACCTAATTAAGGTTACTTCATAATATAATTTCATCTAACATTTATTATTCAAATAATGTTTCTCTGGCATCCAAAAATACATTCAATGACATGACAAAACATTAGCTAAATAACACTGACATAACCCAAAAGCGAACAAACAAAGCTAACTAAAGACCTCCTAGTGTTGAAAAACAGGAATTCCCTCTGAAAGTACACACATTTGTGCTACTTGCAATAATCTAACAGTTATAATACAGCAGTAAATCTATGTAATCTGATCATGTTAAATATTTTTATGTTACTGACTTTTATATCACCTTCACCCATATAAATTGTATTCTCAGCGCACACCAGCACTGCATCTGCACTCAGTACTCAATTTAGGAAGCCGTTGGTGCTGTGAAAAGTGCATCCACCTGCGATTAGTAAGGACTGCTTTGTGGGCTAATAGTATAGAATACTACTATATAATACAAAACCAAAGAAAATATCTTGCAGAGTATAATTTGGTTTGTTGGTAACAATGAAAGGGGGTGATATTATGTTGATTCGATCACATAAGAGAAAGACAATGATGTGGAGCAAAGTTATAATGGGAACTCAAGTTCAATGTCATGTATTTGCGTAGGCGACATTACATCTTAACAACAGACCTGGATGAGGTGTGAGGCTGTGCACCTGAGCAACTTAAAGGGAACATTGCATGTACATTTTTGTAAAAAAGAGGGAGCAAAACATAATCTGAGGTAGAAGGTAATTAAATAAAACATGGGCTAATCTGAGGGTAGGGGTGCAGGGACCCCCTAGTTAAATTACCTAAAGTAAAAGAATATCATTGATACACAGACTGAGTCGATGTGGGAGGAACATTTCTGCCTCTTGGAGGGGGTGAACAATGGTGAGAAGGATATGTGCAATTTATTCTAATTTTATTTCCTACCATTCAGCATGCTTCAGCAGAGTGTTGGTTCAGCTGGTATACCGTGTTTGGTTAGCAAAATGAGGAACCAGCACATTGGGGATAATGGCAAATGCTCAGAAACCAAGGCAGGGCCATGCCACTGCAGGCTTTATTGATGTCTAATGTGTGGGAAACAATGCTGCCCTACAAAGAAAAAAGGCAGTTCTGTTCACCGTGTGGAACTGAGAGAAATTGCTTTAAAGTTACGTTTATTTTTCCGCCAAATTAGTTATCGGTAGATCAATGGAAATGTGAATTTGTTATCATACTATGAGGTTTCATGACCTTTCACCCTAGACAACAGTTACTGCCTTCTTGGTTGTTACACCACTGGAACATGTTTCCATTACAACATTTATTTAATGCAAAGTTGTGTTCATTTATATACTGGTATGTAGCTGTTAGTTTCATATATGTTGACCACTATAAGCAAATTTGCTGTATATACTCTTTTGCTCTGTAGGGCAGAAAATGTGGCAAACAGAAAGAAGTACTTTGTGATAGCCACAATTCAAAAATCTGCAACCCTCAAATTCCACTGTCCAGGCAGCCTCTCTTGGCTGCCATAGCCTGAAGATAACTATTTCAGAAACTCAAGCTTAATTTATGATTTACAATTCAAAAGTGCTACAAAAATGCAAAATGTTAAAATACACTGCTCAAAAACATTAAGGAAACACGTAATCATCACAGCATAACACCAGGTCAATTAAACTTGGCCAGATATCAATCTATCCAGTTTGGAAGCATAAGCGATTGTGAATCAGTGTCACCAGTTTTGGTACAAATGAAAGTGACAAAAGGTGCATCAGGTGCATCTTTACTGACTGATCAATTTTCTAGTTTTGCACTTTGCTAGTGTCCTTGTCACTACTGGTAGCATGAGGCGGTACATGCAGCCCATTCAGGTTGCACAGGTAGTCCAGCTGCTCAAGAATGGCAAATCCATACATACCGTCGCAAGGTTCGCTGTGTCTCCCAGTAGTCTCAAGAGCATGGAGTAGATACCAGGAGATGGGCTGTTACTCAAGGAGAGCTGGACAGGTCCATAGAAGGGCATCAACCCAGCAGCATGACTGGTATCTGCTCCTATGTGCGAGGAGGTACATGAAGAGCACTTCCAGAGCCCTACAAAATGACCTCCAGCAGTCTACTGGTGTGCATGTTTCAGACCAAACTGTCAGAAACCCACTCTGTGAGGGTGGTATGAGGGCCCGACATCCTCTACTGGGGCCTGTGCTCACACCCCAGCACCATGCAGCTCGCCTGGCATTCCACAGAGAATACAAGAATTGGCAGGTCTGTCATTGGTGCCCAGTTCTCTACACAGATGACAGCAGGTTCACACTGAGCGCAAGTTGGAAAAGCCTGTGATTTCAATGGTTTACTTTGATGTTCGCTGTGACTTTGAATCCAGCCCTCACTCGGCTGGTGATTTTGGTTTCCATTGACAGTTGTTACCTCATTTTGTTCTCAGCAAATTACACAATGTACAGTAAAGATGTTGATATTATATGAGCAGTGTATTTTCAACAATAGAAGACCAAGATTGCAGTTTATGTGATGAGGGATATCAGAATCATCATACAAAAACACCTCATTGAGATAAGAATCAGATTCAGGGTCTATAGATATATACTTTAGAAGTAAACTTAAATATGACAAATACTGGGAGAAACTGTAATTATGACAATACAAAAGTCTCTCTGTAATGTTCTTTTTATCAGGTAAGTTGCCTGAATACACATTCTTATTTACAGTAACAAATTGCGAGCAATTACAGTGAGCTTCCTTGCCAGCTCTGTGATTAGACCCACCAGCTTACTGGTCAGATGCTCTAAGCGCTTGGTAACCTGCCGACCTGATATAAGTTTATACATTGATATGTACCCCAGTATGCTCTTAGTTAGGACAATGGGGGATTTGGGAACTGCTTAAATAACAGCCATATCTTCCCAAACTGCTGTTCACCGCATAAGAAAGCACAAGTAGCCATGCCATTGAGATAGCCAGGAACCCTGCTGTGCGGAAGCCATTCTGCCAAACACTATCTAGTTTCTCCAGCCACATCACTGGGGCACTCTCAAACAATAGGCAGCCAAAGTCAATTGTCTGTCTGCTGAATGGATTTCTGTTCCGTGGCATACATTGACTATGGCATTTCGCATATATCAAATCAATAAAGAGCAACAGGTAACGAAAAAGCAGTCTTCACAAATATTGACTACTGATCTTAGCCACACTGAAGATGCTGACATTGTTACATTTGTTTTCATTTTAATAATAATAAAATAATAATGGGATGTCAGATTAATAACAAATTTAGGAGGCTTTAAATTACTCTGAAATTCACTCACTCTGAAATTCAACCAGTCCAGTGTTCATGACCATAGCTTGCATATAAATGAACTACCAGACAAATACTGTGGTACGTTCAGCAGTGTATTCAGCAGTGTGAGGGGGCTAACGTGCCCCCAACCCCCGACATTCCCCTAGTGCAGCTAGTTTCTCTAATCCACTACTCTACACACTGGATCTAGGCATTTATCAGCCTAAGCCTCCTGCACTCTTCTATCTCTCCAGACCTCCCATTTCTGAACTTGATGAGTCAAAGGTCAGGAAAACAACAAGTCAATAAGCAGCCAAGAGGAGTACAGTGCAGCTGAAAAAGCTGTGGGGAGGACTGAGCCTCACTGTGGTGTGCTGTGATTTAGCCTGCAATAGTTGTCTGTAATCTCTTTCTATTGATTAAACCTCACATCAAAGAAGTGTCCTGCCGCAAAAACCTTCCCTTTCCTGATCAGAGAAAAAACATATGGAGGTAATCTTTCACCTTTGTTTTTCTTGCTGCTTCGTTGCAAGCCTTTTTCCAGGGCAAGAAGGAAAAGAGAGAACAGCAAGAGAAAACAAATCCAGCACAGAGGAACTACTGCAAAACTGATTAGCGCTGAGATCTCCCGCCCAATGCACTGTAGGTCTTATACAAGCTATAAGGTAGAAAGAAATGACAGCATACTTATATACTTTGAGTTTACTTTCTCTCGGAAATGTTGGGCAAAATTCTGAAGGGTGCGAAAAAGGAACTTTGTCAAATTACAATCCAGCATGATCGTTTACAGCTTGTTAGCATCCAAATCATGACAGTGAGAGAGAAAAAAATCTTTAAAAGGTTATAGAATTTTACCGGTTCTGACAATATCTCAAATTCAGCCAACTGAAATGCAAAACAGAATAAATGAAAAAGAACATTCCGCTAAAAAAAAAAATCATTTACTGATAGGTAAATGATTTCATGCCATCGCTTACTCAAATGTATTGCCAAATGCCCTCTAATTAGCATATCAAAGTGATTAAATACATTTAGAGCATTGTCAATGAGGAAATCAACTTTGGATAAAATAAGATTAAGAACAATAAATATGTTGAACAATCCAAACAGCCTTGGATTGCTAAATCTATCTGCCTCTTTACCATTAAAGTGCATTCCTCTCACTTCCAAACCACACAAAACCGGCTACTGACCCAAGTGGAAAGATAGATTCAGCTTAACCCCTCAACCCTGCCACCATGCACCAAGCTCCTTGGAGGGTTTATGAAAGTCTAGGTGGGAAACACACACATAAGGAAGGTTTCTCCAAACAGACGGAAATAGGCTTCAGACATGAACGTGTAAGTAAATAGATTTCACATAGTATTTCTCATCTTTCTATTGCAACTGTTAAAAATGACCTTGATTGAATAACATCAAAAAAGGAAATAATTTGACATTGTTTGCTTGACTACAGAATTCTTGGTTGAAAATTATTTTCAATAACAAGTTCACCTAGAAGAATTGCGATACACAATGATTTAATTTTCAAGCAAAGTACATAACATGTTATTATTATGGCTCAAGCCACAAGTCACACCCATCTGAAAATGTTCTTCTAGTTACCAGCATTTTTCTGTATTTGAGAAGTGAACTATCAATCTGTCAACTAATATCCATTTTATAGAAAGCTTTCAAAATATTAAATTGATGATAATAATCATACTTATTGTATTTAGCTGTGTAAATCAATCTTAAAGTAATGGACCTCACTATTTTGGACAAACAGTCAAACTCAATAAAGTTTTATCCCAAGATGTTGGTCAAAGTCGATGTATAAATGGGGATTAAACTCAGTGACACAACAACTACAAGACGAGAAAACAAACACTGTGTGTTCTCTCTTTTTGGATTCTTAATTATATGAGCATGTAAAGTAGCCCACCAGTCAGAAGACCAAACCATTAAGAAAAATGCACATAGCCTACCTTGCTCAATTACACAGATTTTTTATCTTTTCTGTTTTGAAAAAAAAATTTGTCGGTAAATTCAAGAAAAAGACATGTTAATGTTCACAACAGATAAGTGTCTTGTATTTAATATTTTAGATGACATCAGTCATGTATAAGTAATTATGCACGTCTTTGGGAAGCCATGGTGAAAGATGGTGAGAAATAGTTAGGGGACTGTTCGAAATTCTCTTTGGGGGTATACTTTAGAAAAAGCTGATTGTAGAGAATAATTTAATGCAACTGTATTAAAACAAGCCCATATATATTTGCCATATCAGAATTTTCAAACATTAGTATAGTAATATTTGGATAAAAGATATTGGCCTGTATAATTGTAAATTATATCTTACAAGAAATTGGATAAGTCAAGTCTCACCTAAATTACTGGATTCTGTACATGTTCTGCTTCGTATCACACAATTGTTTGTGCTTTAACAGAGTTTATACTTGATGGACAAAAACATTATAATGTAATTGCAGTATTTTACTGTGACATTTATCAGAACTGAATTTTCCTTGATCTTTTAACAATGTTCAAATATTTACTAATGTAGTTATAGAAAACATTCAGAAAAGGGGCATCTAAAGGATTAAAGAAGATTACAAAAATGTAGCTTGTAAGCAAGATCATTTAAATAATTAGCATACCTAAAGACTCATGCTTTTTTATCTAATGTAATACAAATAAGTAAAACGTTATCTGAAAAAGTTATCCAATTTGTGTCTACTGAGTGAGTAAGATCTTAAGGCATATTTGCTTGCATGGATTGATTTTAATGCATGGATGAATCAATGATGCACATATAGGAACTATGTGTATGTATGTATACTGTTTGCATACTCACAGATGCTCATTCATTGTTGCTCACACATCATTGCATAAAGCTAAACAATCTTTTCTCCCTTTTCCTTTAACAATCGCTCTTTCACTTTCCCTCTTTCGTCTCGATGGGAATAAAGAACACCTCAAGTAGGCTAGACAGCCAAGCGGGTCCTTCTTCCCCTGTGGACACCTCCTGTGGCCAAAGGTTCATTAAGTTTTATGGTCTTCCCCAAGTCACTTCTGTTTATAAGCCACACAAAGGCCACAAATCTGACAACCCATCATGTTCACTGTTTTGAAGCAGTAGCAAAAAAAACTCTGCCTAGTACCCAATATTGGGTATTGCATGGAGAATCAGCAACATATTTTTCATGAATTAATCAAGTGCTATATTTTAATGTTTTCATTACTTTTCAGAATATTTTTATTTGTATTTTACATTTTGAAATCAGTATATAACTGAAAAGTTTAACAGTTGCATTATAATTATTAGGTCCAAACGATCTTGCCTTGCAATGAACGGTCTTGGCTACCCGTCCTATCTTAAACCTTGCTACATTTCCAAAAAATCTGTTTTTGGTGCAACTTTGTGCATTTTCAGAATAGTAACGTGGTAAAAAATAATCATACAAAACCCCTTCTGATATCACCTAATTTAACAATCTGTCGAAAAGGTATGACGATTTCCAACATCAAGTTATGTGATGACTATAGAAAGTGCTTATTAAGTGTGAACTTAAATAAACCATAAAATACCAACAGGGATAATAGAACATTGCTGGGCACAACGGGAAGTAACATTTGAATGTAAGCTCCACAAAAACATTAACTACTAAATATATCAAACCTGTCTACGAATAACAGAGTTGACTTATGCGTGAACCTAGCAGTTTTCAAACACAAACCCTAAAAATGTCTATAAAGAATAAAACCAGCTCACATGCCTTCAGAATACGATATTACCATAAGACGTTATGTGTTTCGGGGGATGAAAATATCTGTATGTGTTGTGTTTTATTGGGCCACACAATGCGCGGTTATTTACTTTGCCCCGTTTCATTGCACTTAGCTTGTCGCGTTATAAACGGCTGGCTTTATTGATCCAGTCAATGCTTTATGTGCTTTACAGATGGCAACAATGGACTCGCGCCAATAATGACAACGGTAATCCCGAGGAGAGCAAACCTCTTTAAGTAGGAGATTACATTTAGGACTAATTTAAATAGCGAAAACATGAATAATTATCATCAATGCCGGCCATAGTTTGTATGTTAACAAAATAGGAGCTGCGGACACAACTCACATAATGCGCATGGTGTGGTGGTAGCTTTATATCACAGAATTCAATGAATATTCTTGAATGAGAAGACGCCGGAATGTTAGCCTACGCATAGTGTAAACGTGCAGGTTGCATGGTCTTCTATGCCACCGCGATGTAGGATAAATGCCCTACATGTCTACGTGAGAGCATTGCTACCTTTTTTCATTTTGCGGAGGATTTGCTGGGGATTCGCAAAGCCTAAAATGATCCTATAACATCGCATAACAGACGGAGGTGATTCTGTCTCCGTTTGATAGCATCGGACAAGGCTGCTTTGGGGAGAGTAAAGATGGCGGTGTGCAAATACGTTGGGGCTCCGCAATGTTGACTATTATTGATGCAATATTTGTGATTAATCATACACTTTAGTAATCGTGAAGCGTTACCTGTTTTCTCTTTGATCTCACAGAGGACGCTGAAGAGTGCGGGTTTCATCCTGTGGCAGTTCAGTCCATGTTTCCTGTTTCAGTTTGAGACAAAATCCAACATTGAAATAGAGTCACTATAACACAACAGTTATTATAACTTCTACCAAATTACTCTGAAGAATCTGTTTTTGCCCTTTACAATAACTTCGTATTTTTGCTATTTTTTCACTTGGGAGATGTGTAAGCCATCTCTAGTTAATATTGACATGCATCAAGTTGTACAACAAACAATGATTTGTCAGCAACTGAAACATTTCTAATAGTTGGTTCACAATATTTTGTAAGACTAAGGTTTCTTTTAAGAAGTTTGTTTAAAGTGATTCAAAATCATACAGACGTATTTTGTATACTCCAAAAGCCAGTAAAGAGTTAATAACTACAGTAATTACAGAATGACATGTGTTAACTCTCAAACTTACATTGGCACATTATACATTTTTTACACGGGATACACAAATGCAGCAGCATTTTGTAGCCTGTTTGTTATTAGTTATATGTGAATGTTATCAAGAGAGCTTTGTAGATAAGTGTTTGAATGAAAATATATAAATGAACCAACTTTGCTTGCGCCTCGTCCAGACTTTGGTCAGTAATAGTCATTATTTGATGCAGAATGTCACCGATATCTTGTTTTCTCCCATCATCTGTTCCATCGTGTCCATGTGGAGGCGGCAGTGCCATGCCTCCTTGTACCGAGTGGCCAGCCAAACTGACGCCGCCAAGAGCCTGCATGATCCGGGCTTGTTCGTCCATAGTCAGCCGCAACCGAATCAATGCACAAAGCCACACAAAATTAAACTTGGTATAATAAAACTCACATACAAAAACAACTACAACATGTGTTGCGTTAAAGAGCTGTATCCTATATTGGTAAAACTACGCTTACGCGAATGAGAAAATAAATAAATAGGTGAGTACCAGTAATGGTATCAATGTCGCGTGTCCAAGTAATCACTTTATTGCAATCTTCCTTCTTTACGCAGTGTCTATGTGTATCTAAGAATGTTTTGTCCGAAAATGCATGAGATATAATTGTTCAAAACTTCTTTGTCAAAATGAAAGTCGCTGTCCCTCGTATTCTGCACCTCTTGTCAATTCGTCTTTCTCGTTTTGATTTGATGTGTTGTGTATGATTGCTCCTAGCTGATCTCATTAGCAGTCTTCTTTTGATTGTTTCCTCGTGCAGTTCCTCAAAAAAATGTTCAAATCCCCATTATTGTCAACAGGATAAAAAATATCCAAAGTGAAAAAGCAATTGAGAAGTAAATGAAAAAAAATCAAAAACGAAATACAACACGTTGATAGTGAATTAGTACCTGCTAACTGTAAATGTATAGCAATTATTTTCAAGATAACGGAATATAAATAAATAATTAGCGTCACTGGTAGCCAAATGCAAAACTAAAAAAATATAATGTAGAAAAAAGTTGATAGTCTTACTGGGAAAATTATAGAAAAAATAACAGCGAAAAATTAATTAGGCTACACGCTGTAAAGCGATGCGAAAAAGATCTGCCTGCTGAAATTTATGAGCCTGAGCCTCTGCCTGTGTGTGCTTTATGTTGTTTGATGGCAGCGGTAGTGAGCGATTGACAGTATGCCAATGCCACTCACTCAGTGAAGACGTGTTAGAGCAAGAGTTAAAAATAAAAAAATCATAATAATCGTATAAAAATTCACGCTCCTCCCTTCAGGGGAGGGGTCTATATTCTTGTCACTATTCTCTGGAAACCCTGAAACAAAATGCTATAGCATTGCTTGATGATTATAATGATGAAATAACGATGTAGTCCAACTTGTATGCCTCACGCGTGCACCTGTAACAAAGTGCTGTCATTTCCCACAAATAATCTGAAAATATAGAATATTGTGTAACACAATATATAATCAGAGTGTTAAATAGTTTTATATAGAACTGATAATGAATTGCACCGGCTGCTCAGGACTATGGAATGTTCGTGTCCACCAAGCCTTGGCTTATAGCTGTAGACATGTTTATAATAGTGGAAGTACCTCATTGACCAATCAACGCTGTGCTTGAATTCGATTGACGACCAGTATGTCCAATTGCTGGCAGATGCATGTCCCTGAAAGCCTGCCCACCACATCCCTCTATCTTTACTGTGCAAAATAATATAAACTTCTGATTGGTCGTTGCTATGGGTGACATCCATTTCACAAGCAGGCGGCGCTGCTCAGCGCTCCCTTGCAGTTGCTATGGCAGCAGACAAGTTGTTAAGCTAGATTCTAGTCTACTACAACATTTAGGCCCATCAGCACACCATTCATATAGGACAAGACGTATTGAGAGATTTACATATTACAAACACACTAGAACGGCAAGTATCTTTTAAGTTTATGTTGGTGCATAGTCGAAGAGTTCTCCATGTTGATGATAGTGCAGTTCTGGTGGTGCCATACAAACCCACATAATATTTGACTATTTTGTCTTAATTTTCTGTAGCAATTACATTAAACGAAGAGGCTACAGAACCTATGGGAAGTTCTTGAATCTAAAGTGGACCTCTATTTGGTCAGACATTGCCTAATTGCACTGAGTGGCCCATCCACATGTGAAAAAGCACTGATAGTGAAAACTATTAGATTGTGTGATTTCAATAATTTACACATTGATAACTGCTAAGAACAGTAACTTAATAAGAACCAAAGGCAGAAGTCATTATATCCTATTTACTATTCTCAAGTCTTTTTGATTTAAGAAAATAGATAGCAAAATGTTAACAGTTATTCTTGAAACATGACTTAGTACTGACAAACATGGTTTAGTTTGCTTATCATTATTATTATAAATCATAACAGTCATTTGAGAGGGATTTGGATGTTTGATGGTTAAGTTTCCACCAAATAAACAACCAAATGTGATACGCTTCTTTAGTGAACTGTGTAGTTCCAGTCCTTCTTATTCACTTGACCTTGAAGTATCAGCTCAACACACTCTTGAGTTTAGTGAATGGGAGAACCCGGACTACTGCATTTATCATTGAAATACTGAGCTGTCAAGTCACACTGCATACCTGTCAAGGAGGGCTCAAAAGTACAGCTTGAGCTCCTCTCCTCTGTTGCAGTGCATGATTCTTCATTGTATTGCATAGCATGCCTACACCATTGTTTCCAGCCATGTCAACATAATTCATTTCCATTCTATGACAGCCCCCTACAAAAAGACACAGCATTCCAAGTTCACCACAATATATTTACAGAAACGCACTATTATGTAAAATTATGCTTTTAATGTTGAAACCATATTATTAATTTAAGATGTTTTTATTAATTTTCTAAACCTACAGTAAGAAACTATTGCTCCTGAGAAATTCCAAAAAATATTCTATGCTTATTAATATTCTTATGCACTGGACTTATTGAAAAAGGAGATCCTATTGCAACACAACTGAGCTTGAACTTTTCTGCAAAACAGAGATACAATTTGATAAAAGTTTATAGAGAGCCATCTGAAAATATTCACTGCTATAATCCAACTTAAAAAGCATGGTGTGGAAATAAGTGGACATTTTAGCATCTCTATTGGCACTGTTTGCGAAGTCTGTAAAGCATGGTTTAGTTTGGCAGCATTGTGGCGTTATTAGACAAAACAAAACATGATTGCCAGCTCATTAATGTTTTGCATCCATTCCATCTAAATTTGAGTCCTAGAAGGTATTGTGCTTCAGTAGTCTAGTGCATGTATGCTAAGTTTAGAATTTTGTGATGATCAGTAGAGCCGTTTTGGAGAAATAATTTAAATTGGTCTAAAATATACCAAAATGATATTACATGATAGGAACGAAAATTGACCGGTATATCGAGAGCTTTGCATTCCTGCTCAGCTCTCTTTTTGTCACAACAGTGTGGTAAAGCGAATGCAACACTGAGCTCGTTGCTCCGATTCTCCGGCCAATCTCCTGCTCCATTTTTCCCTCACTCTCAAACCAGACCCCGAGATACTTGAACTCCATTTACTTGGGGTAAGGCCTCTTTTCCTACCCGGAGGAAGCACTCCAGTCAATTTTCATTCCTACCCTCACCTATGGTCATGAAGGCTGGGTCATGACCAAAAGAACTAGATCGCAGGTACAAGCAGCTGAAATGAGATTTTTCGGAAGGGTGGCTGGCATCTCCCTTAGAGATAGGGTGAGAAGCTCAGTCATCCATGAGGAACTCGGAGTGGAGCCGCTGCTCCTTTGCATCGAAAGGAGCCAGTTGAGGTGGTTCGGGCATCTGGTAAGGATGCCCTCAGGACGTCTCCCTAAGGAGGTGTTCCAGGCACGTCCAGCTGGGAGGAGTCCTCGGGGTAGGCCCAGGACTAGGTGGAGAGGTTATATTTCGACACTGGCCTGGGAACACCTCGGGATCCCCCAGTCAGAGCTGGCAAATGTAGCTCGGGAAAGGGATGTTTGGGGTCCCCTCCTGGAGCTGCTGCTCCTACGACCCGATAACGGATAAGCGGATGAAGATGAAGAAGATATTACATGATCTGTTCATTATTAATTTCTTATAATTGGCAAACATAGTAAAGAGTACAGAGGGATCTTGTCTTAGGGTCCAATTTGTCCTTTTAGGGGTGCAAGGGGCTTATTAAGCATAACAATATATTTTCAGAGGCATCGTGAGACAGACTTGAGGTGCTAGATTTGTTTGTTGTGTAAACATGCCAATATTGAAAGCTCGAAACACCGCTTTCTGAGGTAGTATATGCCATATTTTTTTTAACATTCTCATGTATTATATACAATATAATACATGAGAATGTACATATAATATGTACATATAATATGTACATATAATATGTACATATTATATAATACTAATATAATAATCTATCTATATATATATATATATATATATATATATATATATAGATAAACAAATAACCGCTATGCAAATAAATGGCTTCAGATCAACTTTCAGGTGCCTAAGACATTTGTACATTACTTTATATGATTTACCTTCTGTGATATTTCTTGAAAGTAAACATGATTTTGAAAGAAGGCAGTAGTGTGGTATAAAATGTTTCAGTGGATTGAAAATGTTTTCAATGCGATGTCAAAGATATTAAAAACATTTATTAACTCAGGAAATTATATAATCAATTAATCAATGCATAGACATAATTTATTTCATTTCCTTACAAACAAATAAGTGGAGGTTGTTGACAAATTAAAACAGTTTAATTACACTTTGTAACGCAACAGAACTAGGGTGTTAAATTACAAACTAAATCAAGACTTCTTAAGTAGAGAATACTAGTCAGAACTGCACAAGTCTGCATAAACAACACGTTGTCATATGTTCTAATTAATATTATGCTTAATCTTTTCTAATTGATTTTGGGCTTTTCAAAGTGATCTCTAAAAAAGACCCTTAGGTGCCATAGAATGCAGTGACTATGTTGTCATTTTTCATTTAGCTGTAATTGCCTAATTAGGTTGTTAATTAGGAGATTAAAATTCACTGATGAGTGGCTTGCTCTGTTATGATGGGAGGGATACAGTATAAGTGACAAAGTTATGGGTGCTTTTAGAAGGCTGTTGTTTTCAAGTGGTCAGAAAAAAAAGAAACCACTGTAAAACCACATAGTGTGTTTAAACACAAAAACAAGAGAATTCAACAAAGTTTCAGACTGGTATGACTCATACTATGTAGATTCAGTTGAACCAGAATTGCTGGTAATACATCTACCTCTGGCCAAAGTTATTGTTAAGGAAAATGTGTTTTGTACATGATGCCCTTGCTGAGGGAGATTTGAGGAAATGAACCAGCACACAGTGCCAGATACATTGCTAAACACATTATAAACAATCTTTCGTTTGGTTTGTGTAAATTTATTCCCCAGTTCCATGCAGTCACTTTCTCTTCATTATTGCTGCACAAATTGTTGAGTAGTAACAGATGACATGTAACAGGGATTAGGTAATCTGACTAGAGAAATGAAGTAACTGTAATCAGCCTTGATTTTAGAATCAAATCAGGATTGATGTTTCATTTGTAAAAACATCAGATTAAATTTGGAGTTACTTCATCTCTTATCAAGAGGGAACATTTGAAAAAAAAGTTTCAGCATTTTATCATCCATTCAAGACTTTTCAAGTGTTCTCTCAGATTATATTGTCCTGCTGATTGGCCAGTACGGCTAGACTGCTTCTTTAGAATTCAGACTTGTTGAATGTCCATAAGGCAAAGAAACATTTTGATGGTCAATGGTCATTCATACTGTGTCTGGACTCAACTATATACATGCTCTTTTATAGCTGTGTTTTCACCCTCTGCTTCTTGTTCTTTAAGTAACGGATACGACCTAGTGATTGAGCAACATTTTAGCAATCGTAGGAAAAACTGTATTGAAAGTATCCACTGCAACTGTTGAAGAAAGTAAATAGAAATCAGAGTGGCTACGGATACAATTTGATCATGATCTTTAGTCCAATGTCCGGAAACATCCAGAGCTTCTCAAAGCTTCTGTTCATGTGTGGATCACTCTTTGCACATTTACTCGGTACATTCCTTTAAAAAAGGGTGCTTGATTAATACATTAGTTAAGGGTAATGATCATTCTACATAATAGAACCAAATAAAACAGGATAGTGTAACATTACTGCCAGACAAAAACACCACCACATTTTTCTCTCATGTGGCCAAAAACTCAAAACCCAAAATACACAGGTTGGCTATGAATCATCTGCTCTCAAGTAAATTCACTGTATATTATTCAAAACAGTCATGTAGAGTACCTGTATTAACAACAAATACAATTACATTTCATAAAATAGCAATTTGAATGCAAAGAGGAACCTTGACAAGTTCCTTAGGCGCATAGTCGTGCCCTTCATCTGCTACCGTCACATCACGTTTCAGCTTAATAACAGTCCCATGGATCTCTACACATTTTTTGGAAGCTGAAAATGTTCTTCTAAAGACTGTATACTCACCACACATGCCACATAGTTGGGATGCTCTGAATTGATGTTCATGACTGTGTGTTCAAGTTCAGGTTTGATATATTTATAAAATATTGGAAATAGCATTTTAGTGAAATAAAATAAAATGCCTAATTTACTTCAAATAAATTAATGATAATATGAAATAGACTATATGGCCAAAAGTATCTGGACACCTGACCATCATACCTACAACCCTGGAAAACAGAAGGCGGGGGCGTGGCGTTGCATTCCTAGGCTGAGGTTGTCCCACCTGACTGCCATTATCCGCTCCCGCACCTGTTCGAGATGAGCAATACACCACAGTATTTAGGAGAGGACCTGACTTCCAGCCCCTGCCGGATCGTTAAGTCCCAACCGCATGTTGAACTTTGTGCGGCAGTTAAACTTTTGCTTGTCATTATTGACTCAGTCCTGTTTTGCCTGTCTGCTGTGCTTCCGATTACCAGCCTGTAACCCTGCTTTTGTTCCCTGCCTAGACATACCCATCAACAACACGCAACCATTTGCCGCCCTGGATCTTGGAGCCACTCTGCACCTACACCTGGATTCTGGGTTGACGCTAGCCACTCTACCCACCCTCCAGCAACTTCCTCCCGGTTTACCTGTTTTCCAATAACCCCTCCTAACCGTCTCACTGTGTCCTGTCTGCTTCTGGGTCCACGCAGGAACCCTGAGAGTGGAAAGACAATAAATAACATAATCCTAGGGAATACCTGTGCAAATGGTATAGGGCAAAGAAGCAAAAATATTAGACATATGTTGTGGATAAGTGTGAAAATCTACCATGGGGCATCACAGAGATAATAAGGGCAAATATGTGGAGGATCAATGTGCGCATGATGGAGGAGAGTAAACAAGTACAATGAACGGTCAGTAGCACGGACAGAGATTTTTCAAAAGGCAGTCAGGGTATTGAGGGTCACAGTTTCAGGGTTCTTTTGTTATTCGCAGCTGAGAACTGGAAGGAATGGTGGTCGAAGGTGGTGAGGGCTTTTGGGATGACCAGAGAGATGTATCTGCTTGAGCGCAGGCTGCGGGTTGGTAAAGCTAAGGTGACCAGTGAACTGAAGTATAGAAGATTTGCCTAGCAAGCGCTTGTAAATTAATTGGTACCAGTGAGATAGGCGCTGGGTGTGTAATGAGGGCCAGCCAACTAATGAATAGGTTGCAGTGGTGGGTATTAAAAGGGGTAGCAAAATGGAAGTTTCTTCAGGATAGAGTTTGAGGCAGTTCCATACGTGACATCACTGAAGTTTAGGATTGGAACGATGGTCATTTTCACCAGGTCAAGCTTGTCAGCATGAGCAAAGGAGGCCCTGTTGCGGAAAATGAAGACAACCCTAGACTTCATTTTGGACTGGAGATGGTTTAAGTGTGTCTGGAGGGAGAGTGAGCTGTCTAACCAGACACCTAGATATTTGTAAATGTCCACGTATTCTAACTCAGACCCATCAAGAGAGGTGATGCAAGTCAGGCGGACAGGTGTGGGCAGCAATCGGTTGAAGAGCACTTAGTTTTATCAGTTCAGTAGTAGTTGGAGCTCACGGAAGGAGTGCTGTATGGCATTAAAACTCTCTTGGAGGTTTGTAAGCACAGTGTCCAGTGAAGGGCCGGATGTATACAGAATGGTGTCGTCGGCATAAAGGTGGATTTGAGAGTCACCATCTGCAAGAGCAACATCATTTATGTACCATGAGAATATAGTCAGCCCGATAATCAAACCCGGTTTTACTCCCATGGTGACAGCCATACAGTCCCCTCCAAAAGTATTGGAACGGCAAGGCAAAGTCCTTTGTTTTTGTTGGTCACTGAAGACATTTGGGTTTAAGATAAAAAAATGAGGCAAAAGTTCAGAATTTCAGCTTTTATTTCCTGGTATTCACATCTAGATGTGTTAAACAACTTAGGACATATCACCATTTGTATTAGACCACAGCATCACTGTAGATGACTTATTCATTTACCACTGTACTTAAAAAGGCATTTTGTCTTTCATAAAAAAAGTCTCTATCAAGCTTTGACTTTGTGTCATAAGAAAAACAAACAGACAATTAGACAAGGCAAGTCAAAACATTAGTTATTTCCTCGTGAATATTTGACATCATCTCGTAAGGAGCAGCACCTCAGAGTTGTGTAATGGTTTGAGTTTTGTCCTTGCCTGTCTAAATGAGTGAATCTGGGCGGGTTTACAAAGCCATTTCCAAGTAATTTGAAGTGTATCATTCCAACGTTCAATGGATCCACGACAAAATCCCAGACCACTTACAATCTACATAGGACAGATCGCACCACCAAATTCGGTCCAAGAACTGACTGAAACTTCCTCATAGCAACCCAGGGATTTCGCGCATGAATTCAGAAACATTGAAATTGACCACACCTCTGCTGTATCTCCTCATTTAACACAGATAGTTGAATAATATTGAGGATCTGCCACAATGGAATGAAAGGTATTTCTTCAAGATTGTGCACAGTTAAAAGTGTGGTCTTCCCCTCTGAAAAAGAAAAAAACAAATCACAGAAATGTGTCAATTATTGTGTAAGAGTGTCTGCACGCCACACTCCTTTTTCTTTGGCCATCGCTGCTTTGTAGACCCTGGCTGTTTACACTGCTCCTCCAAATATTACCTCCAAGGATTAATAGACTATAAAGGCCATGATACTGCACATTGGCAACTCAAGACACACATTTAAAAAAAGTTATATTTCTGACAGGCTCAGTTTAATGGTAGGTTTTGACAATTTTTGCTAAAACATCATATTTTAATCAGTAATTGTATAATTGTACTCAGACAACTGTAGAATCATCTATATTAAACTGGAGTATGTCCTCATGTTGCAGGGCTGATGACAATTGGCAAAATAAACCTGCCAAATTGTTTCAAAACATATTTTGGGGCAAACTGCATAACTGTATAGAGTCAATAATGCTCAGATCTGGTTTGCAGCAGACATTGTGAATGCATCCTTAAGCTTTCTCCAAATGTGAACCCATCAGAATGCAGGAAATTGGGGGAAACATTTCTCCTTACATTTTTTTCATTGCTCAGAGTTGCAGATTTTGGGATCCTCACACCAATTATGTGTCTTTGTGCATTGACCTTGGCAGGGCCGTAACTACATATATGGTACCCAAGGTTCAGACCTTATTCAAAATAAATAATTATTTATTTAAATACTGTCCTGGGGTGAAATGTAAAATGTCCCAGAGCTATGATTTACTTTAATTTTAACTGTGCCTATATAATTCTGTGATCATGCTCATTGTGGAGGATTAGCTTTCTCTCCAGGCCAGAACCACTCACTTTTATGTATGATTGGCAACTTATCAAGAGTCTGGAATTCGGGCATCAAAATGGCACAAGTGGTAATGTCGCTGCCATGCAGGCAACAGTTAGGGAAAACACGGTTTGAATCCCGGAAAATTCTGGAATTTAACTAGTAAAGAAATATCCAGGGAAACATTTTTGAGGAAGACAAAACAGATGTGATGGATCAGCATTAGCCAATAAGCACAACGATAAGGTGAGAGGTACGCAGCTACACTGCTCCCTACTATTAATCATATTCTCCATGTCCTACCTAGACTCCAGTTGTTACACTGTCTCCACTGAATGCACTGCTCTCTATGCCTAAAATTATTATACAAGCCATAAACCCTGAGAGTAAGGAGTCCTGTTAATGTGGGTCCATATAGTGGTCGCAGTAACCTTTAAGACTGGCCACTGCTGGGTTGGACACAGACTATATATCCTGTCTAAAACAGGGTCAAGGTCTAACTTTAGGAAGCATTTAAGGCCTTTCCCCTTAATTGCTCAATTTTCATTGTGTGACCACATTGGACTCAGACTGTATTTCAAGATTTGAATCCGAAGTAGAAGAACAAATGCAGGCCTTTTGAACAAAACAAAAATCATTCAACAACTTGGAATGATTTGCTGTTTAAGTAAAATAATGCCTTCAAATAGCCTAAAATAACAACCAATCAATCCATTATAAATGAGTAATCAGTCTGTCATAAATGACCCAGAAGCACAGATACTTTTTGTGAGATGATTGCTGTTTATTTATTATTGTGAGTGATTAATGAGTTCTAGACATCCTAGGATTTTTATTGTTTGGTATGTATAATTAATATATTTAAAATGGTAGATTTTTATTAGGTCTGTGGTAATCTGCCATCAGCAGGTTCTTTGTGCTGCTGACCAAATTATATGCAATTCTTCTTTACAGCTTCAGTGAACTGTGTTGCTTTTAAAATCAGTGATGTGATGCTTACAACGATATGAATCATTTTGGGGAGAGTACGATTCAATATACAAAAGATGCAGCCAAGGATTTTTTATTCCCATTTTGGCCTAGATTACAATATTTTGATTGTATGTGAATAATTTATAGTTAGAATCCCTATCAAACCCTTGGCCATGAAATTCCTTGTTTGCATTTGAGTGGTTTATTGATATGGGCACTAATACATGACATAGCACAACATTTGTGCAGACCCTTTTTTTCATAACTAGTGGCCAGAAAATGCAGACTTCAACAGCTTGGAAGGTAAAAGATTAGAACATTTGGATGACTATGATTAATAAAGCAGTTTTGGTAGATAAAGCATACACCCATAATTCACATGACAATGTTACTTGGTATTCCTTCCAAGGGGTTTAAAAAAGGGCTGTAACATTCTCCTGCTATATCAATTAAACATTGTGCGAAGTTCAAAGCTAAATGTGTCTATTTCACAATAATCCCGCTGCCCTCAACGTTACTAGAATATTGCCATCATGCCTTATATGACTCCATAACTTAGCCCACTGCAATGATAATTTGATAGGTATAAATTATATATAAATTGTTTAGAAAACAATGCATTATCTGACCAATGGCTGGTATGGCTTATCAATGTGTGACAACACATGTATTTGCAGAATGCTATTTAACATGTTATTAGACATTCTCTTGCGTTATAATGAAACACATATTTAGTAATTACACTTTAAAACTTAACTAGTAAAAGGAAATACATAAAATAAGTGAGGTGTGCTTGCTAACTTGTGTTAACATGTTAATATGTTTCGTAGTGGCCAAGAGAGTCAAAGACAAGGCAACGTAACCTTGTACGACATAAACCAGGACAGTGCTGATCCAATTCTGCACTGCCTCACAGGGGCCCACAGCATTGTTAGTAAGGGAATATTAAGACGCTAAGCTGTAATGGCATAATGTGTATATTTCCCGCCTAGTTACAGTGGGGCACAAAAGTATTTAGTCAGCCACCAATTGTGCAAGTTCTCCCATTTAAAAAAGATGAGAGAGAGGCCTGTAATTTTCATCATAGGCACACTTCAACTATGAGAGACAAAATGAGAGAAAAAAATCCAGAAAATCACATTGTAGGATTTTTAATGAATTGATTGGTAAATTATGGTGGAAAATAAGTATTTGGTCAACAAAAAAAGTTCATCTCAGTACTTTGTTATACACCCTTTGTTGGCAATGACAGAGGTCAAATGTTTTCTGTAAGTCTACACAAGGTTTTCACACACTGTTGCTGGTATTTTGGCCCATTCCTCCATGCAGATCTCCTCTAGAGCAATGATAATTTGGGACTGTCGCTGGGCAACACAGACTTTCATCTCCCTCCAAAGATTTTCTATGGGGTTGAGATCAGGTGACTGGCTAGGCCACTCTAGGACCTTGAAATGCATCTTACGAAGCCACTCCTTCGTTGCCCGGGCGGTGTGTTTGGGATCATTGTCATGCTGAAAGACCCAGCCACGTTTCATCTTCAATGCCCTTGCTGATGGAAGGGGGTTTTCACAAAAAATCCCACGATACATGGCCCCGTTCATTCTTTTCTTTACACGGATCAGTCGTCCTGGTCCCTTTGCAGAAAAACAGCCCAAAAGCATGATGTTTCCACCACCATACATACTTCACATTAGGTAAGGTGTTCTTTAGATTCAACTCAGCATTCTTTGTCTTCCAAACATGACGAGTTGAGTTTTTACCAAAAAGTTCTATTTTGGTTTCATCTGACCATATGACATTTTCCCAATCCTCTTCTGGGTCATCCAAATGCTCTCCAGCAAACTTCAGACGGGCCTGGACATGTACTGGCTTAAGCAGGGGAACACGTCGGGCACTGCAGGATTTGAGTCCCTGGAGGCGTAGTGTGTTACTGATGGTAGCCTTTGTTACTTTGGTGCCAGCTCTCTGCATAGGTCCCCCCGTGAGGTTCTTGGATGTTTGCTCACCGTTCTTGTGATCATTTTGACCCCACGGGGTGAGATCTTGCGTGGAGCCCCGGATCGATGGAGATTATCAGTGGACCTGTATGTCTTCCATTTTCTTATAATGGCTCCCACAGTTGATTTGTTCACACCAAGCTGCTTACCTATTGCAGATTCAGTCTTCCCAGCCTGGTGCAGGTCTACAATTTAGTTTCTGGTGTCCAATGGCAGCTCTTTGGTCTTGGCCATAGTGGAGTTTGGAGTGTGACTGTTTGAGGTTGTGGACAGGTGTCTTTTATACTGATAACAAAGTTCAAACGGGTGCCATTAATACAGGTAGCAAATGGAGGACAGAGGCGCCTCTTAAAGAAGAAGTTACAGGTCTGTGAGAGCCAGAAATCTGGCTTGTTTGTAGGTGACCAAATACTTATTTTACAGAGGTATTTACCAATAAATTCATTAAAAATCCTATTTTGTCTCTCATAGTTGAAGTGTACCTATGATGAAAATTACATGCCTCTCTCATCTTTTTAAGTGGGAGAACTTGCACAATTGGTGGCTGACTAAATACTTTTTTTGCCCCACAGTATGGTTGCTAAAAGTATCAACAAATTTGAAGTTAGGATAACAAAAACCTGTAAATGTTGGCATGGAAATTATAGTTTACACAAAAGCCAAACAGGAGTGCTACGCCTTTCTCAAATCGTGTTCATAATAATAGCTTATTAGTTAGTGGTTTTTAAAACGTGGTAACAATGACTGCTTCTGACAATTTGAACCCGCTATGAAATCCCCAAAATATCTCCTAAATATGAGCATGCAGATACATGATAGTATGGACCGCCAATTATGTGTTCTGCGGCCGGGACGGGCAGTGGGGGCGGCGCGGCCGGGACGGTCAGAGGGGACGGGGCGGCCGGGACGGGCAGAGGGGGCGGCGCGGCCGGGACGGGCAG